>JAOWBN010246527.1:0-11812 GCA_028565015.1 Pinguicula moranensis | reverse complement strand
GCACATTTTTATTGGCCAAACCTGAAGAAAGAAGTAGAGAATTGGGTAAACAGTTGCGAGGTATGCTGTCTCAATAAGCCAGATTCTACAGCCCATGCAGGAAAACTACAACCTCTGGATATCCCAGCTACCCCTTGGTGCAGTATAAGTATGGACTTCCTTGAGGGGCTACCTAAGTCAGATGGAAAAAATGTACTCATGCTAATAGTGGACCGTTACAGCAAGTATGCTCACTTCATCTGTATGTCCCACCCGTTTTCAGCAGAGACAGTAGCCAAACTATTCTTAGACAATATTTACAAGCTACATGGTTTACCCACAGAAATTATATCAGATAGAGATAGAGTTTTTACCAGTGTCTTATGGAAAGAGTTGATAAAAATTGCTAGGGTTAAACTGGCTATGAGCTCGTCTTATCATCCGCAAATAGATGGCAAGACGAAGCGAGTTAATCGAAGTTTAGAAACGTACCTTCAATGTTTTTGCTCACAAAAGCCACACACATGGAGCAGGTGGATCACGTATATTGAGTTTTGGTATAATATCTCTTATCACTCCAGTGCAGGAATGACTACCTTCCAGGCATTATACGGTTATGAGGCTAGGTAGCTACCACTTCCCCAGGGATATCAGTTTAATGTGGGAACTCTGCAAGAATTTCAAGTGCAAAGGGAGCAAATGCAAGAATTACTTAAGGAGAACTTGAGGCATGCCAGAAATAGAATGAAATTAAATGAGGATAGATACAGAAAAGAAAGGCAATACCAGGTGGGAGATTTTGTGTATTTGAAGCTCCATCCTTACCGACAAAACTCAATTCATTATCGAAGAAATATGAAGCTCTCCCCTCGCTATTATGGACCATATAAGATAATGGTTAGGGTTGGGACCGTGGTAAACGGATTAGATCTACCAGAAGGTACCAAAATTCATCCAGCGTTTCATGTTTCCCTGCTAAAGGAAAAAGTTGAAGGACAGAGAAGTTAATTCCAAAGTGTTGCTCGAACTGTTGCCTGATGAAAGTTATAAAATTACTCCTATCAGCATTATAAGCTCACGAGAGAAACCCATCTCTCACGGGCCAATTGAGAAGTATTTGGTACACTGGTCTGGTTCCCTCCCGGAGCAAGCATATTGGGAAGACGCCGATTTCATCGATCACCATTATCCAGGTATGAATTCCAATCCTTGTGGACAAGGATTTCAAAAACTGAGGGGTATTGTAGCGAATGCATGGGAGGAAGTAGAAGGAAAATTTGCAGAATGGGGCATGAAAGGAAAGAGACAGACAAGGGGGAAGAAACGGACTGAAGGTGAAGAAGTAAGTTTATTGAAGATGAAAGACTGTTGTTACCACTGAGTTAATATTGTCAGTGGCTTTTTGGGAAAAATTACTTGTATATTTTCTGTTGAAGTACTTAAGTTGGATGAGTCCACGTGTTTTGTGTTTTCATAAGATTTGGGAATTGTAGTCGTATGTAATATTTTCAATTCTGAAGTCGTGTTTGAAGTCGTTGTATTATAAATATGAGACGGAGGATTGTACTGGTGTAAGAAATAGTTAATGAAAAGTTCTCTGTTTTCTACCCTTCTCTAGATCCTTCCCTTCATACTGTTCTCCTCTCTTCTTCCTCTCGATCTCTCAACTTCTTCTCTGTTCACGTTCTGTGGAAGATCCTTGTAGCAAATCGCTAAAAGACACTACTAACTTGCTGGAATGATCATTTCTTCATGGAAGTAACAAACCAGGTCAGGTGGTGTGTCAAAGTGGCAGCTTGCACTTCTGAAAAAACAAATCCGGTGGCCGAAAAGGTGCTGATAGTGATAAAAGTCACTGACAGGATTGCCAACACGATGGAGGTTGAGATGGGAGAAGATCTAATCAGCCTGTTCGTGCAGGAAGAAATTAGTCTACCTCCACCTGAGGAGGTGAGGTTAAAAACGGTGATGGAGGGCCAGGCAGTGTGGCAAGTGAAGAAATCGATAGCAGGGGACTCAACAGGGGAGCATTCAATCATCTGAGCGAGAGAGATTTCCATGCCCTAGAATCAGTAACCTCTGAATTTCGAGTCCTCCGACCAACACCCCCAATGGCGAGGCTACAACAAGAATTGCAACGGCTAATTCTAAAATAGTCGTTCTTACTGGGATTTTGATCGAGGCAGTCAGAACGGGCGAGGCCGAACAGAGATTGTCGCCGCCTGGTTTCGCAAAATCTATCAATCGTATGATACACGAGAGTATGGATGTGCATACACCTAGACTAGGCTTGCAAAGTACAAAGAATAGTGGGCCTAAAGTGGTTGAAGATATGGAGAAGCCTTTCCAACAATAGGTTGTGACGGAACACTTGGCCCAATAGGAAGGAGATGCCCCAATATGACAAAATTTTGTATCCAATTAGCAAGGAAAAATCTCAGGATAGACTAAGGAAGAAGAATTTTTGCATACCCCGACCCAACAATCTACTGAGCAGGTCGTGATGAACCAAATGGTGAAAAAGTAGCCCCATCCTATGAGCGAACCAACTCAAGCCTGAAACAAATTGAAAAAGAATAGATTTTAGGGTATAGAAAATACAGAAAACAGAGACAATAACTTCAAAGGACGACTGATTTTCTAACAGGATATGGTGAGTATCCGGAGAAAGCCGAGCTAAGTCGATGGGAAGCAAAACATACGATCAAGTCTGCAAAAATGACTCCTTGATAAAGGTGAAAATTTATCTCCAGAGAAAATGTTAACTCCTGGTTGTGAATTAGACAAGCTCACTAATGTTAACTCCTGGTTGTGAATTAGACAAGCTCACTAATGGTCAGCAATTCTTAAACCCAACCCGCTCCAGACCCTAAACCACTAATTCTTAAACCTTTTCTACACTTTGGTTGCTTTGATTTCTCACTCATTTGCAGCGATGGGTTTTCTAACAACGAAATGGATGAAGATACTACGGATTTCTTCCATCGTGGAGCCATCTTCTCTGTCGAGGGGTGAGATTCTCGAAACCTGTGCGAGTCTTTCATCACTTGAGTGGTGCATTTTGCTATATCACGCGCAGAATTTAGTTGGATTGTGTCACTTTTTCCGAAGGCGTATGGATTTTGCAAGGAAGGCACGAGTTTTCCCCTCAAATCATAGTAGCATTCTATATTACGTTTTTGTTGTGGTCATTTCCTTGATTGGGAATACAATCGCGTTTTGGCTTGTTTCACAGCAAAGCACTAGGAAAGTTTCTTGTTTTTTCATTTTAGATTTGTGATGTTGAGTTTTTTTATTCTTTATCATTATGAAGGGAAAAGTTTGTCACAGCTTAGTTCTATTTTTAATGTTTCAGCCATGGGTATGACAACAGTTCCAAAGGTTCGTTTCTCGACTGGGACGTCGGACTTGGGCGATCATGGTGATAATATCTGCGCGAACAGCAGCGTGGAAATTGATGATGATGATTTTATTCCAGAGAAGCCAGAGATGCAATTGCAGGGTGTTGATCCAAGAAGAGGATGGAATTATCGTGGTGTCCACAGGGTAAGAATGAGCCACCAAAAAACATTTGAATGATTTGCTATATACCAGACAACGTACTAAAATTCCATAAGACTTGTTAATGTTCTTATGAGTTGTTGGGCACGAAGATTATCTGTTTATTGTGCCATCCCAGTTGTCTTGATTCATTGTTGTATACAGATGATATTCCTTTATCCAAATTATGTTTTTGACGAGTTAGTACGAATTGCAAAGGCTATACCCTACTCATGTAGCTATTTATATATGATTTTCTGCCTGTAAAGTATCTTTGTTAGAAAGATGCAATATGCAGAGAAGCAATGTTTTAGAAAATTTATATTCATAAAATCTGATATCTGAAATATATTAGAATACTTTTTTTTTGTTAAGTATATATTAGAATACTATTGTTGGCTTTTCTCTCTGAACTTTGCTTGACTACTGAATCACTGCACTACAATATTTTGGATTAGCGGTGCACATCCTTTCACATTTCTTAATTTTCACCAGGCTGTTATATGTGGAAAAGTTGGTCAAGCTCCTGTGCAAAAGATCTTGAGGAATGGTAAAGTTTTAACCACATTTACAGTTGGAACAGGAGGAATGTACGATCAGAGGATAGTCAGTGCCAATGACTTGCCAAAACCAGTGCAGTGGCATCGCATTGCAGTGCATAACCCTATGCTAGGTGCTTACGCTGTTCAACAAATTGTGAAAAAGTATGAAAGAATTATTTGACTTTGCAAACTTCGATTCATAGTTCTGTCTATTAAATGAAGCTTGTTTCCAGCTCATCAGTTTATGTTGAGGGGGACATAGAAATTAGAGTCTACAATGACAGCATCAATGGTGAAATTAAAAGCATACCAGAAATTTGCGTGCGTCGTGATGGTATGTGATTTTTCTTCTGTCAGCAAAATGATACTATGTAAATTTAGTTTCTTCAATTCTACCGTGCTCAGTTGTTACATGAAACTAGTGTTCATCTCAGTAGTGTGTAATTTTTTACTCCTTCCATCCCATTTGTAGTTGCATTAGCAGTCCCTATTGCACATATGCTACCCCTCTCTATTTTTCTTTTCCAGATACGAATCTATATAGATGAATATATGCGTTCATTTTTTAGTACAAGGTTTATTGAATGGAACGTCAAACTAAGGAGCTGCTTTCTTCATTCTGGTTTATTGTGTTGTATTCTTGCAGGCAGGCTAAGGCTCATAAAATCTGGCGAACATTTGAGCAGCATTTCCTTTGATGAGCTCCGTAAGTGATCTTCTGTAGTTGTTTTATAAATGTCTATTGTAAAAGAAACTTCAGTTCTTCATCGAGAGAAAGCAGAATCATTCTCCTTTAGTGGTTTGTTTTAATAAGTTGCCTTTGCAGGTGAAGGATTACCGTAGCAGAATTCTTGTGGTAACCAATATGTGTTTCTGTGGACGCGCTCAAGATTGTGTAAGAAGCAAGGAGGACATCAGCAATGTATACTATTCCTTCTGATTAGGGGATATCCAATGTAACAGTCCAACAAATGGGATTGACAGAACCTGAAAGAGGTTTCCTTGTCATGCTTTCTCTTTCAATTCTTTTTACAGAGGGCAAAGAACCACCACCAAATGTTAGAACTATAAAATACAATCAAAACCAGAATCAGGGAAATGGAAATCACCAATGAAACCAAGATTGCTCGAACCAGACCAGCCTTCACTTACCACCAACTGGTCTTCGTTTCACTTCAACTGAAGCTGTCTGCCTCCCATGTTTGTATAGCGGTGACTGAACCCCATTGGGAACTCTCCTTGTTGGCGGCTGAGGAATCAAGATTCTGATGATGAACGGAGCAAAACAGAAATAGTTAATGATATCAGGCTCCTGATGGTGAAAACAGAACAGAAAGGTGAATGGTACCTTATTTCTGTGTTCTTTGTCTGCTTGGGGCTAGGCCGCCCGACCTTTGATCCCAGTCCGTTTGGTTTGGATTTGGATCTGATAACACTGAGTTGCAGTTGATAATCTATTTCTGAAAAATCACTTGTTTCGGCTCCATTTGCTGGTTTTCAACCAAGTTCTGTTGCTTTGAAGCATGACCTTCTGGTTCATATCCATGAAAATCAGTGATGGACCTTATGTCACCTTTAATTATGCTTGTGGTCTTACGGCAATTCATTAGAACAGAAAAAGTCAAATCTCATATATTTAAGATCACCAAACATCAACAACATGCAGCTAAGGCGGACCTTTGTTTCCTCATGCATCTTGCAATCTTGTAAAGCAGTATGTTTGAAAGATGTTCTAGCCTGATGTACGAAATACTGTACATCATATTTTGTTAACAGTTCTGACTAATCATGTGCTCTAACTAATGCAGATTGATATGGGGCTTAGACTTTTCTCAGTGAAGTTCATTGGATTGCATATTGCAGATATATTAACCAAATATCGGAATTACCTGTTCATTTTGGCTTGCTATCCATTGCAAATGGAGTTTGAAAGAATTATTATTGACAATTCTTTTAACTTTGTGCTAATAATGGACTAGAGCAAAATGACTTTATTAAATTCCAGTGTTTCTATTTAGTGAAGTTGCTGGAACTCAATACATCAAATGACGTAATACATATTTGGTCGCAACGGAATTGGCCTCTTTGTATAATTATAAGGGTAAGGCCGCGTACATTTGACCCCATATCAATCTGCATTATACCCAATAAGTTAAAAGGCCACTTACCACAGGGATATCTTCTCGCTTCTTATCAAGAAGAAGCTCGAACAAGAATTTGCAAAGAATGAGAAGTAACCTGCATTGTACAAGTATGCATTGAGAGGATACACAGATACGCACGCACAGCCGGAGAGAGGCAGAAAGCTATAAAGTATAAACCATTCCATTGATGTCCTGATCAGTTGATAAAGAATCAGGAGACCTGTCACTAGCAGATGAGATTTTTGAAAGTGAATTGATGAACAAATCCGCATCCTTTCTAATAAATTGCTTTCCTCTCGATGGAAGCTTCATATTCCCGTTGAATTTCCAGACTCCTTTCCCACCATCTTCTTTCCATTCAATGTACAACTTAAGGGCCAGCACGCAGTTTACAATCCTTGAAGTCTTGCCACCCTAATGTTTTGATTCAGACAATTTTTTCAGTTCTTCAATTTTTCGAATTTTTCAAGTACCCCCCCACAAAGCATAAATTTTAATTGCCCACCTGTTCCAAATCAGAAGCTTCAAAAGCAGGGATTCCCATTTGCTCAATCGAATCCAGGAAGTTTCTAATATTTTCAAAGTACTGGTATGCAGAGAGAGCAGCCCCATCAGGAATCAGTATAGTATCAGAAGGGGCATCAACTACCTGGAGCCAAACCAGCAATCAAAATGAACGCTAAAACCCCTTAAATAAAAATGACTTGAATGAATCACACGATGAGGGCTACTTTTGGTACAGCTCCTGGTTGAACCTAGTTGAGTGCATTGGAGAGCATAATCCCATGTAATGAATGGCCAGACTAAAGTTCCGAATTCCCTGGTTAATTGGCAGGATAAGAAGAGGAGCAGGAGGCAGAGAAGGGCCGGGAAGGAAGAAATTATACCGAACTAAACTGTCTGAAGTTGCGAAAGGACTTAGAGTTGCTGTTTAACAATGAAGAATTGTTGCCTATCTTTTAATATTAGTATTATGGTTAATATTAATGAAGTCGCATCTTGAATGTAATAGACTTATTTGGTGTTGAGCCTTAGCCACATTTTTACACAGGGAACGGTATAATTGGTACACTGTGAAATTTGTCGGATATGAAAAAGTATGACATGTTTTTGAAAATATGTTTCTCCTTTCTCTCTCCTATTTCTTTGTTCTCAGTTCTTCTTCCCCAAATTCTCGAGCAAATCTATAGAAATTCGTCTCTTTCAGATCTCTTTGTAACAAACCTAAACTCAGCTTGTTACAACTGGTATTAGAGCCAAGTTGCCTTCAGATCCAACCACAACTTCACAATAGCTAGACGGAAACATCAACGACTTCACGTTATAGTTGATCCTGTGTCTAAATCCACTCAAGAGGAGGCGATGGATGAGATGATGCGAGCTAGGCAGGAGATTGCCTCTGGAAAAAAAAAACTTCGTGGTCAGTTCCTTCAATAGAAATAGACACTGGCCAGATCCATGGCGAACATATGGAAAAGCTAGAGAATGAGGTGGAGCTAGTTAAGATGCACTTAGATCGGATTACGGATGAGATGCGTGAAAATACAGACTAGTTTAAGGCACAAACAGCAAGATCTTAGCACTCCATGGTTCTATTCCAACAGCGGATTGAGAAGCAAGTGAGTTCGCTGGTCGAGATCTTCCATAAACAAAATGTTGACAGGTCTATTTTGGGTGATCCGCAGGATAAAAACATTGGTACTTCTAGGATTCAAAACCCACATCATACACCATCCACACAACAAACTCCATTTACTGGCAATTGAGGTATCGAGGCAAACGACTATGGATATGAGGACGTGGGGCGACTGAGGAAGGGAAATATGCCTTATATTGAATTTCCTAAGTTTAATGGTAAGAACCCCGCTCGTGGATAGAGAGGAGCAACGGGTACCTTTTCATTTACACTGGGATCCATGATTACGGGCGTGTAGAGTTTGCAAGGATGCACTTCGAAGGAGACGCGGATGAGTGGTTTAAAATTTTGAGGTCGCCTAAACCAACTGGGTGGAAAACCTTTATAGTTACTGCCCTTATTCGTTTCGACACAGAGGATCCAGACAACTTGCTTGAAGAGTTTATGTATATGAAGCAAGGTAGTGGAGAATCCATGCAGGATTTACTTAGCAGATTCGATTCTCTAGTGACTTCAGTGATGAATGCATACCCTGACTTTGGGGAGATTTTCTATAAGGAGAAGTTTATTGAAAGCCTTCAATTCGAATTTGCTCTGAGGGCAGATCATCCTACAACACTACTCCAAGCTATTGCCTCGACTAAGAATCAGGAACGTTTAGTGATATACCTTATGGATAAAATTGTAGAAGGAGCCCTTCAAAAGATGAGTTCAAAGCCTGGTAGCTGCCTGGTTGTTCAACCACCCTAAAAGGGTAAATCTGCAGCAGCTCCTGAGGAGAGGAGGTTTATATCAGATGCAGAAATGAAGGATAGGATTGAGAAGAAGTTGTGCTTCAAGTGTGGAGCACCCTTTGTGCCTGGACATAAATGCGCTACTAAATTGTTTGCTCTGCAGGTAGACATTGAGTCAGATCTTAGTCCTGTTGAAAATGTGATTGAGAGCTTGAGAACTGAAGATAGTCCGTAGGAAGATATTGGGTAGAAGAAAACTTGCCCTTAATGCTATTTGTGGCCACAACAACATTAACACCTATCAAGTTAAGGGGTCATTCAATGGAGAACCAATTCAAGTGCTATTTGACAGTAGGAGCTCCCACTGTTTTTTTTATCAGAAACTAGCAGAGAGGATGGGATGCCTGATGGATTACTCAACACCAATAATGGTGGAAGTGGCGGATGGTATGAAAAGGCTTAGTGAAGTGAAGTGTAAAGAGTTTAAATGGATTATGCAAGGAGTAGAGCTCACTTGCTCCCCTAGGACTTTCCCTTTACATAGTTATGACCTCATATTGGGAGGGGATTGGCTAAGAGAGCATGGTTCAGTACTCTATAATTATAATAACATGGTTGTTGCCATCATCAAGGAGGGAAAACCTATTGAGATACAAGCATATCAGAGCAAGTAAGAACTGAAGTTCATCATTGCCAAACAATGAAGCAACTAATGTTGGTAAGGTCTATTCTGAGCTAGATGCAAAAGAAGGAGATGTAGTGAGGGCAAAATGTTTTAGCATGACCACTGGTAAGTGGGATAGATCAACTTTCAGAAAGAATATAGATGGGAAGATCAAACTGAGTGAGAGTTCAAAGACTAATCTGAACAACTCTAATGCAGAGGATTTGAGGAAGCTGCTGAAGGAATTTGCGGATGTGTTCTAGGAGCCTAAAGCCTTACCTCCCGCCCGTGAAATGGAGCATGGTATCAATCTGGTGCCTAATGCTGTACCAATGAAGCAAGTCCCTTATAGGACACCTCAATTCCAGAATGATGGGATAGAGAGGATAGTGGAAGAGGTTCTAGAGGCAGGATTAATAAGAAGGAACCATAACCCTTTCGATTCTCCTGTTCTGCTAGTAAAGAAGAAGGATGGGGGCTGGACTATGTGTAGATTGCAGATACCTGAACAACCTAACTGTCAAAAGCAGATTTCCCATACCAGCCATTGATGCGCTGATGAATGAGTTACATGGAGAAGTCTGGTTCAACAAATTGGATCTAAGAGCAAGGTATTTTCAAATCAGAATGAAGGAGGAAGACATGTATCTCAACAGCTTTGTCACACATCACGGGCAATTCGAGTTCCTGGTGATGCCATTCGGATTGTGCAATGCCCCGGCCACTTTCCAGTGCTTAATGGATCAGGTATTCCCTGATTTTACCTGAAAATTTGTACTAGTTTTCTTTGGTGATACATTGTGTATAGCTGTAGTTGGGAGGATCACCTTAGCCATTTGAATTCTATGTTGGTTGTTATGAGAAGTCATCAGTTATTTGCCAAGGAGACAAAGTGTTCTTTTGGGCAGCAAACAATTGAATATTTGGGACATGTAATTTCTTGAGAAGGAGTTGCAACGGATCCAACCAAAATTGATGCTATGTTGAATTGGCCGAGACCTACCTCCTTGAAATCACCAAGAGGGTTCCTAGGTTTGACAGGATACTATATAAAGTTCATTAAAGACTATGGAGCTATGAGCAAACCACTTACCAAGTTGCTGAAGAAAGAGGCTTTTCAATGGGATGAAGATGCTGATAAGGACTTGGAATTGCTAAAACAGGCAATGTGCAAGGCTCCAGTGCTAAATCTACCAAATTTTGAGGAACAGTTTGTGGTGAAAATAGATGCTAATGACTTGGGGATAGGAGTTGTCCTAACACAAGTGGGAAAACCTATAGCCTACTTCAGTAAATCCCTGGGACAAACGCAACTGGGACTATCCACTTATAAAAAGGAGTTGCTAGTTGTGGTTCTGGCTGTGAAGAAATGGAGTGGGTACCTGTTGGGATCTCCTTTTATTATTAAGATAGACCAACAGGCTTTGAAACACTTGCTAGATCAGATATTGCACACAATGACTAAACAAAAACTCATCTCTAAGTTACTGGGGTACGACTATGTGGTGCAATATAAGAGGGGCGTAGAAAATAAAGCTGGTGATGCATTGTCCAGATTCAGACCTGAGATCAAAACCAACTGCCTCAGTATTTTAGAAGTAAAAGCAAACTGGATTATGGAGGTACTAGAGAGCTTTACAGAGGATCCACACTTCTCAAATATTCTGCAGGCTAAAACTGTGAATGCTGGCAGATACTCAGAATGTACACTACAGAATGGAATACTAAGGCATGGAGGCAGAATCTGTGTTGGAAAGGGGACATGAATAATATTCAATATCATATCCACTCTGTATAACTCTCCAGTGGTGGGGGCATTCAGAAATACAGGACACCATAAACCAAACCAGAACCTATTTCTATTGGCCAGGAATGAGAAGAGAGGTGGAAGATTGGGTGAAGGGGTGTGATATATGTGCCGGCAGCAGGGCTGATTCTTCAACACATGCTGGACTACTATAATCCCTGCAGAGTCCTACCACTCCGCGGACTAGCATTAGTATGGATTTTATAAAGGGATTGCCCAAATCTGAAGGGAAGCAGTTAATTCTAGTACTGCTGGATGGATTCAGTAAATACAACCATTTCATGGCCTTGACTCACCCTTACTCTGCTGAAATTGTAGTCAGAGTTTTTGTTGATCAGATCTACAGGCTACATGGACTGCCACTGGAAATTATGTCAGACATGGATAGAATATTTACCAGCTTGCTGTGAAGTGAACTTATGAAGTTAGTTGGAGTGAAACTGGCTCTTAGCTCAGCCTACCACCCTCAAACTGATGGGCAGACCGAGCGTGTCAACAGGTGTCTTGAAACCTATTTGAGGTGCATGTGCTCACAGAAGCCTAACTCATGATATAAATGTTAGGTATGTGACCTAGAGCATTGTGCTCTTGTTAGTTTCAAGTATACTGGATGACTAAAATCATTTTGTTCATTGAGTTTTTGATATGTATATTATGGATCATTTGGGTTGATGACTCAAATTGCGAAGCTCCATAATTTTATCAAACTCTAAATTAGTCCCTAGTCTTAAAAGTCATTAGCAAGGGAACAACTAGATGACTAAAT
>JAOWBN010246516.1:0-11812 GCA_028565015.1 Pinguicula moranensis | reverse complement strand
ACTTGTTGAAGTATTATATCTATTGAGTATTTTCTATTGTTTCAATAAACTGCCAATCCGGTTATTATTTTTTAACAGTTCGAGCAATTTCGGGGGTCCTCTGCGCTTTGCTCTTTGTTGCAGGATCTCCTTGAGGTCCTCGTTCTGGTCTCCAATTCGAGGGCTTGAAGGGAGGTGCGGAATTTCCTCCGTGTTCTCTTGTGGGGTTAGTGCCAGGCAGTGGCCTTCATTGTTGTTACTAGCTGCCGTTAACCGTATATGTACAATCTATTAAAATGGTACATGATTTGATAATATTATATCCGAATTCCCAATCGTGTTTAGGGGTGATCAAACGGGATTTCGGGACGGGTATTGGCCATACCCGAACCCCTCCAGAAAATAAATGGGACCAAAAATCTGGTCCTGTTACTGTCCCGAATACCCGAATTCCTAATATTTTTGGAAATTCGGGTAATGGTACGGGATGGGTTTCGGGAATTTTTGAAATCATATGCCTAAAAATGGATAATCGGGACGGGTATGACCATTACCCGAACTCGTCCCGAAAATAAACAAAACAAGAAATTTGGTCCTGTTTCCATCCTAAATATCCGAATTCCCAACATTTTTGAGAATTCAGGTAATGGAACGGGACAGATTTCGGGTTTTCGAAAAATCCCAAACCCGTTTGGCCACCACTTCGTGTTTGACCCATCTGGGCCACAAATTTGAAGGCCCATTGACAATTAGCAAATGCGGACCACACAAGTTTATTAATATAATTCTCGTAGTGAAATCGTCTTGTAATCAAATTGAATTGCGCTGCAGCAGAGCGAACGAGAGGAACGTGGGAAAACTTGCTGGAAGTCATGGCCGACGATGACTACGAGATGGACGGAGCGTATGTCAAACTTTCCATTCGATAGTTCTTTGAGTTCGTTGATACTCGGTTGTTCTTGGAAAAAAATGTTTTGTTTGAGTCGATTGCTTCACTAACCTACGGAAACCTAAATTGCTTAGGTATGAAGACGAGCCGATGGAGCCTGAACTTGATGTTAGAATCATTTTCGATTTTCAGTCTCTTATCTTTTCGTCCGATGTTTTTACATTGATTTTTCGTTGCGCAATTTTTTTACTCTTTTTATTCTTCCGTTCCCTGTGTCTCATGGCTTTTGGTACAGGAAGGTGTAGAGGTGGAAGAAGAGAACAACAACAGTGATGATGTTCCTGATCCGATTGAAGGCGAAGGTGAAGAGAAGCTGGAACCGGAACCAGTGGAGCGGCCTCGAAAAACATCCAAATACATGACGAAATACGAGCGTGCAAGGATTTTGGGCACGCGGGCCCTGCAGATAAGGTTGCTTTTTTTTTTATGTTTAATGAAATCTTAGGTTTTTGTGCTTGTAGGTTGAGTAAATTTGAATCTCGTGGTGTTTTATGTGAATTGACAGTATGAATGCACCGGTCATGGTTGAGTTGGAGGGTGAGACTGATCCCCTTGAGGTATACTTGTGTTGATATTCTGTCACCAATTTGATGAACTTGGCGACTACTCTAACATGCCGCCTGTGATTAATTTATCATTGCTTTCCTGTAGGTTGTGTGACCTTGTTATGCAAAGTCGTTTCTCAAGTGTTTCCTTAGGTTATATACTTTTTCAATTATATCGTAACAAGTGCCGGAATAATTTTGAGTTCAACTACTTGAACTCTTCATCTCTGAGTTCAGTGGACAATTGAATAAATTTGTGCATGCATAACTTTTTTATATGTGAATATATAGCGTGCTTGTCCTGAACTTCGATATCAATGTTGCTTGTTTCTTTCCTTCTTGACTCGAGGGATTGTGTTCCACTATGTGGAAGATGTTAAGTGAAATCTTCTTTTTGTTTGAGCCGAAAAAGAGATTAATACTAAGGATAATCCCAAATGAATGTTTCCTTAATGGATGTTACTACCATTCTCTTGAATTTTGATATTGATATTGGTCTATCATTCTAAGCGGAATTGTGTTACTTAGTCTTTTATCTGTTCTACCTTCTTTATCAGATTGCTATGAAGGAGTTGAGACAGCGGAAAATACCATTCACCATTCGCCGCTACCTTCCTGATGGAAGGTAAGATTCTTCCCATCTACTTCCAGCACCCCTGTTTCCCGTCTCTGGTTATTGATTTATCTTTCTTTCACTTATCATCGAATAGTTATGAGGATTGGGGAGTGGATGAGTTGATCGTAGAAGACACCTGGAAAAGACAAGTTGGAGGTGACTGAGATGCTCGTTTCTTGTTTGCTGGAAGGGTTGATGAATTATTCCCTTTGGTAGAATATGTTTTAGTGACATCTCCTGAACGCTTCTGATTTTGATGTTGTTATGCTTACTTTTGAAAAGTAGATTCCTTGGTATCATTGTCCATTTTAGACTTGTGCATGTTATGGGTTTCAGCATGAGGATCATATTCATCCTCTCCATTCATTGCCTAACGTGAGTTCATGTGTGAAAAACATCCTATATATGCAATTGTGCATGTTATTTATTGTTAGCATGATTGAATAATTCCCCTTCACTAGGGAAGAGTAGGAGGCCAATACTGAAATTAATATAATGCGTAGAAAACATCCAAGGCTAGTTCGGGGAATCTCATTCCTAAAAACATATGGATAGATATGCAAATGCCTCTAATTTATGGGCTTTAGTCTTAGATTAAGTTTGTAATACTACTTTGTAATACCTGTTGTAGCAAACCTTGTTCTTAGAATTTGGGGTGGTAATGGTACTAGTGGTAGCGGGTTGACACTGCCGGCTACCGTCTTAGTTAAGTTACTAGATAGGGGTGATGGTTTTGCCACCGCTATCCAGTATGCCACAACCACAACCGCCATTCTGCGGTTGTAGCAGTGACCGTGGTTCAACATTAACAACAACAAAATATTTTAAGAAAATAAGGTAGAACATTACCTGTGATCTACGTAGAAATGACTATGGCTGAACATAACTAAAAATTGTAAATCGTATTATCACAATTCATCGAAATATAAACATGCATTGCACCAATAAGCCTAAAAAAATTAACTAAAAGAGCAAAAAATAAATCTAGTTCCAATACAATCGAGTTCCAACTCAAGAAAATATTTATGTTCTTGTTCTTGGCTTCTTGCATAATGTGATATGTCAACCTAGAAGACCGACCATGCATTCTTGAGGTGTTTCATTCAACACTGCATATACCATAAAATCACGTATAAGTTGGAAAGTATGAGAAAGAATAGTAAATATTAAACACTAAAGAGAAAAGCGTAAAATAAAGAATCATTACCTTTCTCGATATCATACGTAATAGGATCCTTCGTACCATGCATAATCTCTATCTTGTCAGAAGTACTCTGCAACCAATTTTGAGTGCAAATGAGTGCCTTGACTATGTCGGGGGGCAAATAACTCATGTTACAATCTAAGACTCGTCTCCCGATGCTAAACATGACTTTCGATGGCACAGTAAAAATCAATATAGTTAGCACATCTCATGCCATCTGTGCCATCACTGGATAGAGGTTTTGATTGGTCTTCCACCAAGCTAGAATAGCGATTTCGATCACAGCTGGCACACACTTGTCACTCAAATATCTATCAAACTTTGATTTCTACTCTTCCATACGGTCATCCATGTCAAAGTAAGGGATATAGCTGTCATCATATTCCTGCTGGCTTGTCCCCACATTAGTTGTTTGACTAGAGCATGCATCGTATAGATTGTCGTACTCTTCAAATATCCCTCACAACGCTCATAACAACTGCCATTGTCGCCTCATTATTGTCCATGGTAAATTCAAACCACCAAGAGAACCACAACTCAAGGATTCAACACAGTCGCAACCATCAAGAATTTGTTCAGTGACTTAGCGCGAGAATTGCCTTCAGGATCCACATGAGTGAACTCTCGCCAATACTTGTTATACTTAAGGGGTGTTTTGCGCAGACCCTCTTATGCTTATAATTGGATTATAAGAACTTTTTTTGAAAAAACGAAGAGTTGTTTTTTGAAAAAAGGTGCTTATAATTGGATTATAATTTTAAGAAGGCTGCGCAAAACAGGGCATTATACCTCATACTACTCATTTCACTAAAAATGGATCATCATCCATAGCAAATTTGGCGAGCTACCTCTCGACCTTGGCCACCTCCTGCATAAGACATAAATCAAGTTAGATTAGTTTAAAATAACCTAAGTAGTCAAAACTCAACTTATCTTAATAGTGTCCGATGTGGAGAGCTCGAGTGTAACATCGTAGAGGAGTTTGATCTGAGTCCAATCATCCAAAATAGGGACCAAGTTCTACTTTCCATCATCATAAACCAAGTAATCTGTCTGATTACAGTCCTCATCAATCATATCTTCAAACACAGATTGGTAGTTCAACACCAACATCAACATAATGTAGGAGGCATTCCACCTTGTGCAGACATCAAACTACAAAAACCCTTTCTACTCCATCTGACGGTTGGCTGCATACCTCTGGAAGGCATCTAGTCGCTTCGGTGAGGACTTCACATACTTCACTAGTGCTCTCATTTATCCACGGATAGACTCATTTCTTCTAGCCCCTCTTTCAAAATCAAATTAAGAATATGAGCACTGCATCTCACTTGTGGCATGTTAATCATTAAAAAAAGCATGACTGCAAATGAAAAACAGTATTTACAAGAATCAAAACAAGTCAGTAGTTAGTTTTTGTGGTCTATCATGATGGCACCGTTTGTACCTCCAAAGCGCTCAATCTGTCGTCTCCTGAAGTCGGTCAGGATTGAATCATTGTTCGTGGCAATATCCACGGTAATCATCATAAATTTCTCCAGCCCCCAGTCACCCATACAGTCTTCCAACTATTTCAAAATAGATGGTCCTTTGTGATCACTTAACCTCTGGAACATAAATATCCTTTTGTGCAACACCCAACTTTTATTGATGAAATGGACCGTCAGACACATGTATGTAATATTTTGAATTGAAGTCCATATGTCCATTGTGAAGCACATTCGAGGCCTCAACTAAAGTATCTACTCCTTCAGTTTTTGCCTTTCTTCAAGGTACACGACCATGCAGTCTTTCGTGGCCGTCTTTCTGGAGATTACAGGAAAGCGTGATTCTAATTTTTTTTATCAAACGTCTGAACCCAGACCTCTCAACCATCATGAATGATAATTCATCCAATATAATATGCTTTGCGATGACCCGTCTTATTGCTTTCTCATCGCAATTGGTCATCAGCTCTCCTACTGATGTTTCATTGAAGCAGCAACACTATCGTCATGCGTAAGCATCTACTATCTTGGGTCCATCTCCATCATCCATTGTCTGCTACAAAAGTTGTGGCACCCCTTGTGGTGATATATCATATTTGATGTCTCGTAGTTCTTATGATGGATGCCAATACTTCTTTGGGGCAATAATTACACCTTGCCCTTGGATCACCACCATCCATCCTTATGAAGTATTCCCACATCGGCGAAGGCTTACTAAACTTCCGCCTTTATGTAGCCCTGGTCATGTGGATGCAATCCCCTCATCAGGGTTTTTATGACCCGTGACCTACAAATGAGGCAAGAAAGAGGCATCAGGTGGTCCCGATCCATATGTGAATTGAAAATTGATAAGATAAATGATTAGATACTTCTAAAAAGTAAAGAAAATAACATATGTATACTTAGATAAATTCATAAAGTAAAGAAAATACTTTCATAAATTACATATAAAAATAACATGTACATATGTTTACTCTATCAAGACTAAATGGATATACTAAGATAAATCCATATACCATAAGTATACAAAAAGTATAGAAAATGACGTATGTATACTTCGAATTTAAGTAGAAAATACTTTCATAAATAATATATGAAAATAACATGGGAAAATAACATATGTTTACTATATCAAGACTAAATAGATATACTTAGATAATTCCATACACCATAAGTATACAAAGAGTACAGAAGATAACATATGTATACTTGGATAAAATTCAGAAAGTAAAGAAAATACTTTCATAAATAACAGATGAAAATAACATATGTTTACTATATCAAGACTAAATGAATATACTTAGATAATTCCATAGACCAGAAGTATAGAAAATAACATATCAAAATAACTTATGTATACTTAGATAAAATTCAAGAAGTAAAGATAATATTTTCATAAATAATATATGAAAATAAAATGTGTTAGGATATTCGGACATATTTAATCTTGCAAAACTCAATAATTTGTTAGTAAACTTCTCGAAAAATATGAAAGGAACAAAAATAGAAAAGACAAAACTATAAGTCCCGTGGCTTGCCAAGAACGAATTCTTGACTACATCTACGTTGAGCTCCGAAATCCGGACGCTCGCCGATAATATTATTGCTTCCTCGTTCAAAAGAATACAAAGTATTCACTATTACAGACTGAAAGCTCTAGAAACCGACACCTCCAAACAGATATACACCTCTATGCGCAAACAAGTCAGTAGAATAAAGATGAAAACAAGTCACCAACAACCGATACAGGCCACAACGGCCTAAGCTATAATAGAAGGTTGGAAAACAAGGGGTTCTCCGGCATGAAAACCCTAAATCTCAAAGAGTGAAGCAAGAGAGAAAACAAGCGAGGAGTGAGAATGCACAATCAATTGTGTCGATTGCCGTCAAGTATTGGCTTTTTTATTTAGCCAACTCTTAATCCTGTCCGTCCGTCTGGATTGATCGAGCAATTCCAAGTCCTCACAAGTATTGTTTCTGTCCTAAGGATCGCCATAAACTTCAATGGCAGAGATCACTTTGTTCCACCGCTTAATTCAGGTCGTCGGATCAATGTCAGATTATCAATGACTTAGATTACGCATCAAAAGAATCAATCAACCATTTAGATCCAGCCGCTAGATCAAAATTTAAATGTACGCTCCGGATTAAGTCTCTTGTTTTAAGCACCAAGACATGTACGCCGTCGGAGATTGATGGTGATCAACGGTCTGAAGTACATCTCATAACATACACGGATTTATACAAGAATCCGTATCCACAATTAGATTTATTAAAGAATCAATAGTCTGGATTATATCACTTAACAAGGACAAATTCATAATTGCACATCTCCAATTTAATGAAAGGTCTGTTTTGTAACTTCACAAATCAACAATCTCCACTTTGAAGTTACAAACTTCAAAAACCAATAGGAGAGGCAAACACAAAATTTCATCACAACTCCAACTAATCACACAAGATACAAATCAGAGCATCCCGAGAAGTTTCATGCAATGCTGAAACTTCCCTTGCACAATTTTAGTTCCACAATCAGCAACATTTTCCTCAATAGAAGTTTTAATCAATTTCACCAGCCTTTTAGATATAACATCTCTAATGAAATGAAACTTAATATCAATGTGTTTCGTACGTTCATGATACTGATATATATAGCAGATTGACTATCAGAGTAAACTAAAACCACAGAATCAAACATTCTAGGTTCTTTTAATAGACATTGAAGCCATAAAGTTTTCTTAAAAGCATCAGCTAATGCAATATACTCATCCTCGGTGGTTGATAATGCAACTACTAGTCGTAATTGTGACTTCCAACTAATGCAATTACCACAAAACAGAAAATAGTAACAAGTAGTGGACTTTCTAGAGTCCAAATCACCAGCAAAGTCATTGTCCATATAACATTAAGTTCAAATCGGAACTATTCTTCTTAAAACACAAGCTCAAGTTTGTTGTACCAATTAGGTATCTACCTGTCCATTTTAAGGTTGTCCAGTGTTCTAAACTTGGATTAGACATGAATCTTACTAAGCATGGATACAACAAATGAAATATCCAACCTAGTGCTAACCATAGAGTACATCTAAGAGCCAAGTAGGTTTGCATAAGGTATGTTTTCCATTTGTTCAGTTTCAATAGGTGTTTTAGGACTTTAATCCTCCATTTGTTCAGTTTTAATAGGTGTTTTAGGACTTTGATCCTTACTGAGTTTAGAGTGAACAACCTAAGGGAGAGACACGAATTTCAAACCATGAAGCAAAAATTTCTTAAATAATTTATGCATGTAAGAGGTTTAATGCAGTTTCAAACTCAAATTTTAACCTATTCTTCAACTTATTAATTTCAGTGTTAGACTGACTAATTAAAAGCATATCATCAACATACAATAGCAAAAAAATAGAGACACCTTGAGCATGTAAGAAGTATAGGTATGAATCATAACTGTTTCTAATAAACCCTAGGTCATTCATAAATGAATCAAACCTTTTATATCATTTTCTAGGTGCCTGCTTTAAGCCATATAAAAATTTCTTAAGCAAACACAAGCAATCAGATTTATTTTAATAAACAAATCCAAGACATTGATCCATATAAATCTGTTCTTCTAACTCACTATTCAAGAAAACAGTTTTAACATCCTGTTCTAATTCTAAGTCAAAACAGGCCACATAAGCATGCATAATTCTGATTATTTTGTATTTTCCAACAAGTAAGAAAATTTCATTATGATCTACACCTTTACTCCGTGAAAACCCCTTAGCCACTAACCTTACTTTAAAAATACTCGGATCAGATTAATTCTCTCTTTAACCTTAAAAATCCATTTGCACCCCACAATTTTATGATTTTAGACTAATTCCCAAATCTGATTTTTCTTCAGAGAATTCATCTTTTCTTAACATAGCAAGTTTCTAATTTTTCAGAGTTTTCACATTTAACAGCAGAGTAGTAATCATCAGGTTCAACAGCAAAAATTTGATCGACAACAGTAAGTTCAAATTCAACCAATTCAACATAATTGGCATATCCACTAGGCACAATTCTAATCCCAATGCCCTTATTTAGAGCAATGATGTATGAGGTGGAAGGTTGGGACTGATCAGATAGAAGGTGATCAGGTTCTGAGAAATCCTTGTGAGGAAACTTCTCTGTCCAGCTCCACCTGGATAGGAGATTCCCTTGGCTCCATCTCAATTGATGTTTCAGCAGAAATCACAGGCAAGCAGAGAAAATCAGATTCATTGAAAATAAAATCACTACTAATTAAAATTTTCAAACCAAACACACTTCTATTCCATATTCTATAGCCTTCAGTGCCTTCTTGGTATCCAAGGAAAACATATTTGAGGGACCTGGGTGTAACTTTCCAGACTTAGAGTGGGCATATGCTACACACCCCAATACCCTTAAATGAATCAGATTCTGGTCTCTACCAGATCAAATAAATTTTGGGTTTTGAAGTCTAAGGCACAGCCAAACCCTTATGACTAATATGTCTTAGTCTCAGATGCCACAGTTAAGTATTTTCAGATGTAGGTGCAGCTAATGCACAATCCTCAACATGTTTCAAATGTTTTTCTTCTAAAAAATAGTCTATTTTTCTTCTTTGCAGTTAAAACAGTTTTTCTACTTGTGAAAATATTTAATGAACCCCATTTTAGCATGAAAAAGACATCCGGACTCTTTTAAAGAACCTAGAGAAATAAGATTTATATTTAATTCTGGAATATATCTCGCATCAAACATGCTTACTCCTTTATCTTCAGACAAGTGCAAGTTAATGGACCCCGTGCCTTTTATTGTACACTTATTATGATCACCCATATAGACCACACCTCTGTTTGACTCATTCAAATTATCAAACCAGTTCTTATGTGGACACATTATAAATACATCCTGAATCTAACACCCATTCATCATATTCTGCAACTTCTGACACAGTAATGACTTCAGACAAGTAGTCAGAAACATAAAAAACTTCACTCTCTTCATCACAGTCTTATTTTTCTAATAACTCATTTTTCAACTTAAAATAGTGCTTACTTATATGCCCTGGCTCATTACAATGATGACAAACTCTTTCTTCTTTTTACTTCTTATTTTTATTATCCTTAGTATTATTGTTGTTCTTATAGTTTTGTCCACTATTCCAATTACCAGGATGTTCATATTTGTTATTATTAACAAACAATGCATTAGACTATTTTCTAATATTTCTCAATTCCAACTCCCTAGATTTTGACCCAGATATTATGATTTCAATTTTCGGGACAACACCTGAGTATTGCAATGCATTTTTAACAACCACATAATCTTCGGTTAGTGAGTTCAGTAGAATTCTTGCCAAGCTAGCATCATCTAGTTCCTATTCAATATCTTTTAATAGCTAATTCAATTCGAAGAATTCATCTAAATTTTCATAAATGATTTTACTTGAATCTATTTTAAAAGAAAACAGAGATCCTTTAACAAATATCAGATTTGTATATATTTTAGAAGCATACACAGAGTTTAGTTTAGTCCACAAAGTTAGGGGATTTTCATCCCCATTAACTTTCCTAAGCACAGAATCAAACAAGTTTAAAATTATCAAATTGTATGCCTCTTCTTTAAACTCTTGTTCTTTATTTTTATCATCCTCAGGTAACTTAGGGGGTGTTTTGCGCGGACCCTCTTATGCTTATAATTGGATTATAAGAATTTTTTTGGAAAAAATGAAGAGTTATTTTTGGCGGGAAAGGTGATTATAAGAAGATTATAATTTTAAGAAGGCTGCGCAAAACAGGGCTTTAGTCATATCCCCTATTAATGCATAGTGAGCCTTATTATTTGATAACGGTGCCCTCATGCGTTTACCCCAATTATTAAAATCTCCCTTTCTATCAAATATATTTATTTTAATCCTAATTGTCATGATTCTTATGACTGATCTAGGCACATTACACGTAGTGGAGTAAAGATCATAGCACTATGTACAAAGAACACATAGGGAGGCGGCTGGACCCACAAAATATAAGCTGCAACTCAGTAAGAGGCGTTAAGCCCTTCACAAAGGAAAGTAGTGTAGTAGACGGCAAGCCTCTCAGATATGAAAGCGGTAAAAAACTCCAGATGCAATGGCCAAAGTTCCTAAAACACGCGACAAGCCTTAAACACAACTCTTTGATCTAGAATCTAGGAGTACATGCAGCGGAATATAAAGCAATAAATTTCAATAAAAAACATAAACAAGAAGCTCACCACCCTAACTTCGTTGGGGGATATGAGATAAAGTTCTCACTTGGCCTTTTAAACAATTTTTTCACACGAACACCTCGAAATCCTTCAGATTTGGGCGTCTACTCACCAAGGCACCACAAGAATTGCCAAAAGCTCCACCTAAAGCCCGAACCTAGCTCCCATACTACTATTAGGATTTTTGGACAGATTTTTTCTTGCAAAATAATTTGTTAGTAAAATTCTTGAAAAATATGAAAGGAACAAAAACAGAAAAGACAAAGCGATATAAGTGTCGTGAATGAATTCTTGACTATATCCACGTTGAGCTTGAAAATTCGGACGCTCGCCGGTAATATTATTGCTTCCTCGTTCAAAAGAATAAAAGGTATTCACAATTACTGGTCGAAAACTCTAGAAACCGACATCTCCGAACAAATTTACACCTCTATGCGCAAACAAGCCGTAGAATAGAGATGACAAAAGGTCACCAACAACATATACATGCCACAACGGCCTAAGCTATAACAGAAGGTCGGAAAACTAGTGGTTCTCCGGTAGGAAAACCCCAATCTCGAAGAGAGAAGCGAGAGAGAAAATGAGTGAGGAGTGAGAATGCACAACCAATTGTGTCGGTTGCCGTCAAGTAATGTCTTATATTTAACCACCTCGTAACCATGTTCGTCCATCTGGATTGATCTAGCGGTTCCAAGTAAGCCCTCACAAGTAGACATGCCCAAAGAGGCCCGTGGCCCGGGCCCGGCCCGCGCCCGGCCAGGACCCGGCCCGCGCCCGGCCAGGACCCGGCCCGGAC
>JAOWBN010246495.1:0-11814 GCA_028565015.1 Pinguicula moranensis | reverse complement strand
GTCAGACCCGGTTAAAGTCGGTTTACTCGCGGAAAACCAGCCTAAACCCTCCGCAAACCGGCTACCGAACGGACCCAGGTATTAAGGTTTTATTTTGAATTGAAGTTTTTATTTCAATTATTGTTGTCTCGATTCTATTCTATAAATTTGTTTATGTTTTTTTTATCTTCATTTAATAAACCTGCTTTATTAGTATAAATCTATTTTAAGAATTATGTATATAAACAAATTAAGTAGTATAAATAAATTAGCTAGTATAAACAAATTACATAAAAAAAATTCTCATTATTTTAGTTGAAAATTATTATTTTTTTATAATTATTAAATAAATAAATTTATTTTTTGCCCCTAACAAAATGTATATTGTTCCCCTAAAAAAAATTATTTCTGCTTTTTAAAATTTTCTATCAACAATCCACAACGTACCCAATATATTCCCAACTAAGTTGGGGTTTGGGGGGTCAGATGTACGCGGTCTTACTCTTGTAATTATACAAAGAGGCTGTTTCCGTTGCGACCCAATATGCATTAAGTCATTTGATGTATTGAGTTCCATCAACTTCACTAAATAGAAGCACCGAAATTTAATAGAGTTATTTTGCTATAGTCCATTATTAGCACAAAGCTAAAAAAATTGTCAATGATAACTCTTCCAACTCCTTTTGTAATTGACAACTTTTAAATTTTTCTATGACCCTCTGAAAAAACTTTTTTGGCCCCCTAAAAAACAATTCTGCGCCTTCTGTAAATCTATCTGAGCTTTCTCGTGAAAATGCTTTGGCAATAAATTTCTGTACTGCCATCTGGTTTTGGGAAATTCTAATCGGACATTAGAGATCTTTTTCTTGTTTCATAAAAGTAGACATAATATTGGTTAAATGAAATAACAATGAAGGGGTGCAAGCAAAGCATATGCATGGCTTTTGTCTCCTCCTTGCCAACCTTGTACGAGGCAAGGTGATGAATTCCGGCTCAACCCTTTTTTTTTTTTTTTTTCTCTTTTCTTTTTCTTCCCTAACTTGCATTAGCACTTAGTTATATGTTAAAATATCTTTATTCCTACTCGATTGGGGATAGCTTCTTAACCTTATATTTATTAAGTGTCTGAGTGAAGTATAAAAAATGCCCTTAAATAATTAAATGCTCTTGTAAGTATACTAATTCTCGAAATTGTGTTTATACTATGAAATTACAAATTTGCGATTACTTTTATTATAATTTGGATCGTTGATTGTTTTAATCCTACGGCTGTTATTTGTTCGGTAATTAAGTGGATATTTGATCATGCCCGTACGTTTAATGTTTGATCCTACGGCTAAAATGAAAAGCTTCTCTCAGAAGCTTTATGAATTCATCCTGATCGTTTATTTGTAAATCCATCCGACGGTTCCAGAGAAAGCTTCCTCGAGAAGCTGAAGTTGAAAGGTCATGACCGTTGGATCGTCTGACAAAATCCAACGGTTGGTATTTGGCATCTTAATCAATGGAATCTTGGCCATTCATAGATACTTTAATATAACGGTTCTGCATTTATTTGAGATTGGCAAGTTTTAGACTATTGATCAGACGAAATCCGACGGACAGAATTGAAAGATACAGGAAGTATATATGGGCTTTCGTCAATATACGCGATTCGATTTCTCTCTCCCTGCAACAGTTTTCTCTCTTGATTTCCTTCTGGTTTCGATATTTCGCAGGCAAATAATTCACTTTCCCACGAACCTTGACTTGTTTTACCATTTTTAATTGGTGAAATCTCTCTATCTCAAGGAGATCTACAATTTCGAACCCATTTTGAGGCGGTTTGGAGCATATCACTTGGATCTTGACCTTTTCGGTTGAAGGCTCTGTGAAGTTCTTCTTTAAGTTCTTACTACATATTAGAGTAGGTTTATTGTTTTCTGTAGTTGCATGTTAATTTCATGTATATTTCTTCTTTAAGTCTTGTTCATATTAGATTTGTTTTACTGTATTAGGTTGTGCATGTCATTTTATAGGTTTCAAAATACTATATCTTGTAAATTTGTGTAAGTTCTTGAAATTTAATAAAGGCTACAAGAGCATCAGATTCCGGAGCTCAATGTGGATTAGCCGGATCTAAGTACTCTATAAGCAGCAAATCATGCTCCAAATTTAACAAATTCCCAACATTAAGGTTCAAGAGATGCCAACATTAAGGTTACAAATTTAATAAAGGCTACAAATTTAACAAATTCCCAACATTAAGGTTCAAGAGATGCCAGAGCTTCTTCTTTGCTTAGGATTCTTGAACTTTTACCACAATGTTCACAGCCTCCACTCATGCTATTCGCGGAAAATGTTGTTGGATTTGAGGTTTATCATTTTTGCTTATGCCTTATATCATAGGAAAAATATCATATTATCAACTTTGGTAGTCATAAAGCTTCATGAATTGGTCGTTAATATAAAATGTGGGTTCTCTCCAAAGGTACTCTATAAGCAGCAAATCATGCTCCACAAGATTGTCATGGATAGGATTTTATGCAATGGGAGATTTAAACCAACTTAACTTCTGTTATTCTGTGTAAATGTGTAGAGGGAGAAGTGGAAGAGCAAGTTTATCAGATCCAGCTAATGCACATGCTCAGTAAGTAACTCTGCTTTTGTTTATCCATTTCTGAGGACAATTTCTTAGCATGTGAACCTGCGGCAGCGGTATGTAACCTTCTCCTTTTGGGCACTTTGAATAATATGTGCAAGCACCTATCCTGCAAGGGGTACTCTTCTACCTGGATGAATAATTTTAGTCTAGTTTTTTTTTGGTAGTTAATTCTAGTCTAGTTTTAGTAAGTAACTTAAACATTCTTATTATGATTAATTGGTCTCTGCAGTTATGCTTTGCTGGGGAACAGTTTGAGTGTTGGAGTGATGGCACCTCTACTACTCTAGCTTTTCAGAGGTTTGTAAACCCTAAGGTAGCGTTTGGTAGCCGGTTTATTTTAAACCGGCTACGGGGTTAAAATTTGGTTAAGGTCGATTCCCATTTTTGTAACCTTGTTTGGTATGGTCACCCTGATTTCGCTAAGCGACAACAGCCTTGTTTGGTGCTGGGGTTTACAAATCTGGTTTGTGTAGGTTTATGGATTAAATATGATTAAATTATCCAATACCCCTCTAAACTAATATAAAAATGCGACATCTTTTTTTCTCCTTTGTTGATAATTTTTATTATTGGGTTATTATGAGTGAGACTTTCATGACAATTTTCTGCCAAAATGTTCTACATTATAATCGCATTGTCATATGCTTATTCTCAGAAATTCCCTCGGCAGCCCCCAGTTTAGAGAGTTCTACTGTTGCATTAATAATTACAACAGCAACAAGTTGATATTATGAACTGTTACACATTATGAATGAATGTAAACCTCAGAAAGCTGTTTGATGGTGCTGGTGATGCTCTTCAGCACCAGAGGAGACTGTTCGAAGGAATTTATTCACAATAGACACAAATTCTTCAGGCTTTTCTTCTTGGGGTAAGTGGTCACACTTCTTGATTACTTCAAACAAAGATCTCGGAATGGCATGTGAAACTCTTCGAGAGTTCCATGCAGGGACGAGCCGATCGGCATCGCCAGTGACAATCAGAACTGCACTCAGTGAATAATGACCTTGTCAAAACCAGAACAACACTCAATAATGCACTTAGTAGCTGCTGTTTGCTCTTAGTATAATGAAGATCAAAATGTGATGCATCAATCATGGTGCCAAAAATAGGCGGTGACGAATAGGTACCAGTAAATCGGTATAGCACCACGGCCATAGTACTGAGCTCCAAAAGCACATGGATAGTCATATTTGAAGTATTCATCACAATAATCTTGGCTTGGACTCATTTCCCTATTATAGCATAGACCCCATGCCAGTGGTCCACCTGTAGACATCCCATAACCACCTGCATAACATCAAGATTCTAAAATTTGATGTACCAACAGAATCAAATGAAGCTCTTCATGCATTACATTATGAAATCTTAATGCAACAGAATTTATATAATTCAAAGACAGACCAAATACCTTAAAATAACACTTTTGATTCATAAATATTTGGATAAAAATGATTTCTATCATCAAATTTTGAAACCTCACACAAATTGTACAGCCAAAGGCACAATCTGATCATGTCCTTAAGGCAATAATTCCGATAAATAACAGGGATAATTATCAGTGGCAGCTGAATACTCATTGTTGGCATATGAAAAAACACCATCATAAGAACTTACTTTCGCTGTTCCAGAAGGCATCAACAAAAATATTGTTATACTTGATTGCGATGGGACCTGTGTAGCCTAATTCAAATGCACCCTAAACCATTGGGAAAAAAAGATCATAAGCGCACACACAAAAAAAAAATACAAGAGAGTTAGTAAAACTATGCTAACCTTCAATACAAGAATATAAATTCTGACATGTTCAAGGAGCATATCACTCTAAAAACTAAAAATATTTTACCAATGCATGATAAAATCGGTCTTAAGGTTTAGTGAAAATAAAAAGATCGAGTATATGATAAGAATCGGAACATAGTGATGCATTAAGAATAACCTTCTTAAACATCACAGTGTAGTGGTTATTCACACAAGTCCCCTCAGGGAATATAAGAAGAGGATTATTATCAGTTCCATTGACATGTTCTCTGAGCCTGCAAAAATAAAATAGTGCTCTGCAATAACCCTACTTTTTGGCAACAATTTCACGATCCTTGGCCTCTGAGCGATTAAACCATATACAACCGAGACTTTCTAAAATAGTGCTCTGCAATAACCCTACACATGGAGAACAAGCACATTTGATGTAGCAAAGAGTATATTCAATTGCAATTGGACAAAATGAAACTCCCCGCTTGAACTTCCCACTAGTAACTTAACAAAAAAGAACATGAAGGCTTTACTGAACATAAGCAACTAATCTTTATATCTGAAATTTACATTGATCTATGAGCTAGTCCATGAAAACTGGTTTCCTTCGAAGCTCATCGGGTACGACCTTCAAGCTGCCCAACCCTGCGTAACGGAAACCAGATTAAATAGGAGGAATGGGTAGGAATAATCACAGATGTAGGAATAAACAGCAGATTCGACTCCTACTTTGTGAGAATTCACGGTGGAGAAGATGAAGAAGAAGTTTTGTCCTAGGGTTCTTTCACGATTGCAAGATTTGAGAATGAGGGAAAATGATTTTGGGGCGTGTTTTATACTTGGTCGATTTGTAATTTTTCGGTGGCACATGGATATTTTGGTCATTTCATTAAGTCGATTTTCATTGGTTGGAATTGGTTTTCGCAAACCCTCGAATTTTTGAGGGTTTAAATTGGGACATTTGACCGATCGTAACCCTGCCCGAGGAGTAAACCTTCGGGCAGGGTTAAAAAATCTCGGGGCACCAAACGCATGTCACAATAGGTTGAACTGGGTTTACTGGTGGAAAACCGATAAAAAACAGGCACATACCCGCTATCAAACGCACCCTATCAATGTTCGCTTCTATGCTCGGACACTTTAACCTCACGGGATCCAGTTATAAAGTTTTGATAAAGTTGCTACCAGGTTGAGAAATGTGATAGACAAACTGATCTCTAAGAATGAGATAACCTTCATCAAAGGTCAGTCAAAATTTAGATGGAGGCTTAATTGCTAACAAGATGATAGCTCGATCACGGTCACTAAACCAAGGGCACTTTGAAAAAGTTTTTGATTATGTGGATTGGATTTTCTGCTCAAAATGATGAATAAAATGGGGTTCTGTCATCGTTTGGAGAACTAGGATCTGCGAGTGTATATCTAGGGGTGGATACCGGATATACTGGAACTAGAAAGCACATTTTCGTTTTCCGTCCGGTAATTAACAGATTGAATTTTTTTTTGGTTTTCACTGTCCATTACCCTTATTCCGTTAAAAAATAGCGGGAATAACGAAAATCCATTAAATATATTATTGATTTTTTAAAATATTAAAATATTATTTTTTATTGAATAATCATTTTTTTACATTATGAAAAAATGGAAAAAAAAATTACAAAAGGCATAAAAGTAACATACATAAATATACATAAGTAGTTAGACGAACATAAACTAGTAACATACATACCGGGTAAGTAGTTTTTATGATAGACACCATAAAATAACAAGTTCTAAATATAAAATTATACCAACAAAAAACAAAGTAACATAAACTAAAAATAAAGTAACAAAAGTCATAAAATAATGAAAATTAACGAAAATCGAAACATCTTCCGCCATCATTCCACTAACATAGCAAAACAAGTTTTTTTGGTCTGGTATCTGTCCATTAATATAATGGAACGGGCATACCGGAAACGATGAAGGAAATGACGAAAAATTCTATTATTTCCATTATCCGATATCCAGACCTATGTATATCTATTGCTCATGCATCGGTCCATGAGCCGAAAACCAAATACTGAACAAATGATATATTTAAAAAATAATAATATACATGTAAAAAATAATATTTTGCAGTCCCCCCCCTATAATATTAAAATTATAATTATTTTACTTTAATATATAAGATTAACCTAGATTAGTTGGTAAAGTGTAAATATTTTAACTTAGAACTCAAAGAGTTCAATCCATGTGTGCGCATTTTATTAATTTTTTTAGAAATCAAACGAGTAAAAATACTAACCACGACACCATAAAATATTGATGGTGATTTATTAATTATATATCTACATATTTTTTTGGACAATTTTTAATATAATTATTTTTTAGATTCTAGTTAAATAAATTCTATTTCATACATTAAAAATATTGACCTATTAAAAAAATTGAAAATATTTTGACCCATGCTAGATATATGTCAAACCCGAACCACTCTACTCAAATCCGAAAAAATATTAAAAAATTTGGCTGGCTGCCCTCACTTCAATTCAAGACTCCGCCCTTGATTTAACTTATAAATGGAGCCTGAGGTTGTTTTCCAAAAGTATTTCTGGATAAAAATAGAGAAGTAAAAACTGATCAAACTTCGTCAAGTCCGAAATGAAAATTTCATTTCCATTTCCATTTCCATTTCCGATCCTTAATCGAAAATTGAAAATGGAATTTTTTGTTTAAGCTCCTTAATTGGAAATTGGAATTTTCGATTTTCGAGTTCCAAACTGGATCTGAAAAATGGTACTTTGGAACGGAATAGAAATGAATTTTTCTTCCGATTTGAGTTCGTAACGAAAATGGAAATGATCATTTCTGTTTCGAACTTCCAATTAAGCATCCCTATTAGTCATGATGCATCCCAATCTCATCAGTTTGTAATATAAAGACTAAATTTTTTAATTTTAGGAATGAATGCATACCCATAAATTATTATTTTTTATTTTTTTAATTTAGTCCCCATAGATAATGTAATGATATTTGTTTTTTAAAAAATAAAGTCATGCTTAGCTTAGCCGACAAAGTGTCCGATTTTCCAATGCAAGGTTCAAGGATCAAAATTTGCCCCTGACTTTTTAGTTATTTTTTAGATATCAAAATAAAAAATTTGATATACATTATTCAAAACCTCGTTGGCAAAATTATATGTGAGTGGAGCAACCACTACAACATGGAAGATTTAGGTTTAATTTTGGTTATATAATTAGGATTATGTATATAGAGGTAAGAAATAAATTCTACTAGGTATTGTCATATTTTTGAAAAATTTTAATATTTTTTTTATATTTCTTTAATATATTTATTTTTAAAATTGTAGTTAAAAAAATCTATTTCATAAATTGAAAATCTTGACAAATAAAAAAAATTGAAATCTTTTTAGCTTAAACATCCATCGGTCAAATCCGACCTATTCTGCTCAAATCTGAAAAACAATTCAAATGTATGCGATATATTTATATTGAACAATGTACTTTTAAAAATTCAAATGAATTTAATGAATTTTTTTTCTGCTCAAATCCAAAAAAAAAATTAAATTTTTTTGTAGTTTAAACCGATTCGACCAAATTTAAACCCAAAAATTTTGTCCCCCTCCTTTGAATTCCTATCACCGCTCCTAGAGATGGGTACGAAAGATCACATCAAAACTGTCAACTGTCTTTGGCCGCCACGGTTCTGGTGGGGATCGACTCCAGGCTGAGAGGATACCCACTGAATGGGGTGGTGAACTTGTTAAAAATGTAAAATACCAATTCAAGTGATTCAAACTGAAATGAGTATACAAGCGTGATCCAAAAGAGAGAGGCCATTTTTCTCAATTAGCAGGTTGCGTCTTTGTGGAACAGTGAAGAGGGAACTAAGTCATAGACATCTCGGACAGAGACATTATAGCTTACATGACAAAGGATAAAGGTCATGCGATAATGGACACCCACTGCTCAATCTCCATTACGGGGATAACAGTTAAAAGTGAATCTCAGAATCAGGGCAAACGCAAGGGTAAGAAGGAAAGAATAGGTTGTGCCATGGTAAAATTCAGCATAGATGATCAATGAAGTGAGCTATCAAACACATATATGTAATATTTTGTATTGAAGTCTATGTGTCTGTTGTAAAACACACTTGAGGCCTCAACTCAAGTATCTGCTCCTTAAGATTCTACCTTTCCTCAAGATTTACACTTCAGCCTGCAACACAAAGGTCTTCATGGAGGATAGTTCAGGGTAAGACACTAATTGTAGTGACTCTGAAGCTGAGGAGGAGAAGACATATAACAAACTGAAGAAGGGAAAGCATACATTTAAAATATCGGATCAAGCTACACTTGTCCGTACTGTTCGAGGAAAAGAAAGCGGGACTTCCAATATAAGGATCTCTTGCCGCATGCAAGTTCAATTGGAGGCTCCAATTCACATACGAGAAGCATGAGCGAGAAGATAAAGACCTCTTCACTAGATTGATGTTAAGAACGACTTTCTCAATGGCCCTCTCTTTGAAGATGTTTACATGGAACAGTCTCCTGGTTATGTGAATCCTCAGTTTTTGGACCATGTTTGTCATCTTCGGTAAGCTTTTTATGGTCTTAAATAGGCTTCTCCTACTTGGTTTTAGCGGTTCAACACTTTTGTCTCCTTGGATTTTATTTGTAATCGTGTCGATACCTCGTTCTTTATCTTTTCTTAGGGTTCTCATGTTCTCTATTTGCTTCTCTACGTGGACGATATCATTCTTTAGCAGTGATTTCTCGCTTCTGGAGCATTTTTTTGTAGTCTTCATTCTGAGTTCGCAACTAAGGATTTGGGTACTCTTGCTATTTTCTTGGTCTTGGTGTTATTCACATTTTTTCTTGGATAATTAAAATATTTCATTCCAAACTTGTGTAATTACACATGTACATTATACAATTACAAAAACTCCAAAAAAGTATTTAAGCATATAATTGGCTTTCTAAGTGCATCCATAAATGTCACTCCACTCTCATAATTCCCAGATCCCTCCAGTTTTCTTGCCACATTGATCTCCATATGCATAGCCAGATTGACTTCGGTTCCTGATGTCTGATTTGATTCAACCCCATGCACATCCATCCGTCCAAAGCTGATACGTGCTCCGCAAGTGAACATGAGATGCGTCGTATCCTCAACCACTTAATATCACAAATGGCCCAAAGTATCACTTGTTGTCAGATTCAAGCTTATTCTTCACATGTTTATCCCAAATCATTTTTCACACGAACACCGCAATCTTGGAAGTGCCTCTCGGCCTTGAAAGATTCCAATCCGAGCATATTTATTTGGAAATCCAGTTTTAATAAAAGAATAATAGCACCTTAGTAGTTAATACTCTACTAAGAATACAAAACTACCATTTACTTGCAATTGTATCATAGCACATATGTCAATATGATGAAGATTTGGAGTTGATCTTCTCAATAATTGCCTCGGTGACTGAGAAATCCCATTAAAGATTTCTTGGTTGGGTGCGTTTGATGTCCAGTTAGAAGACGAATAGTAAGCCGTTACCGGTAGTTATTGGACTTAGTCCCTGTTTGGTAACCAAACTGTTTCCACCCACTGCCCGTCGGATAACATTCTTGGCATGGTTTGAAGGTGGACAACTCCAACATTTTTGTCCGACTTCGCAGGAGGGTTTTTCTCAAACCATCAGTTATCCAGCATTGTTAAAAGACTAAATTGCCCTTCCACTTTTCATTTATTACAAATGCAACATGTATAAATTGTGAAAAATACCATTTTTGACTCATTGCGCCCTTCTCTGCCGTTTCTCTGCACGACACACCTTTCTTGATGGACGGTTTCGGCTACACGCGGAGACAACCTGAAGTTCGTAGATCCTCATAACATCTATTAGTAAAACAGCGTAATCTCTTGTGTTACATTCAATTTTTTCAATTTGTCGTGTTTACATTCGTGTCTAGGGTTTACAGGTTTCGATCGAAAGTTACTTAATCCTCCATTTACAATCCTATCTGTCAAATATTCGCTGATTCCTTTGTTTGGGTTGTGATTTTTCGTTAGGGTTCATGTGCCTTTCAGTTTGTTGCCATGAATTGTAAAATACTAAACGAGAGAAAAACGCTTATTATTCGAGGAAACTTCTAATTCTTATTATATCTCTGAGGTCTCGTAGAGAAGGTACAAAGCACAAAATACTAAACGTGTACATAACAATTAATACATAAGCATGCGTGGGTCGTCTTTTTCTCCTTGGCGTGCGTCTTCTTTTTGCCTGTCTCCTTGACTTTGGTGTTGGCGTGCTTCTCCGTGATATCAACTACAATAATATCCAACAAAGACGAGGGCTCGAGAGGGACATGACTAAAGGGATGACGAATAGCAGTATACAAATGATAGTCGGGGAATTGTTTGGGACGGAGTGAACCTGTTTGGGACCTCGTAACTTGTGTAGGAGGATGTATACTATGAACTGGGGCAAGGGCATAATCATCAAGGTCCGGAAAATGAATTGGCAAGGCATTTTGTTGAGAGGGGCGAACTATGGTAGTGTCACGGAGAGAAGGAGTCGAGGTATTGGCACCCGAATTTAGTGACTGGCTGTTGGGGCCGAAGGGTGTAAGCATCAGAGATGCATCACCCGAGTGATGCTTAGCAGCCAAATCCAGAGAAGGATCCAGAGGAGCTGTTGAGCGAGCAGCTTGCTGCAAGAAGGAGATTGGGCCGTGTGTGTCTAGACGAGGACAAGGAGCTTAATCATGACTAGCAGGAGATGATCCTGAAGAAAAAGGCATACACGAGTTTGTAACAAATGACAAATCAAGAGCACTAGAGGGATTACCTGAGTCTGGGCCAATGATTGAGGAGAGACGAGTAGAGGAGGACCCAACCGTGGAAGCCGGAAAGAAGGCCTAATCAAAGATCACATGACGAGAGAGATATGTGGTTTTGGAAGCAGGATCAAAGCACTTATACCCAACATGTTGTGAGCTATAACAAATAGAAATACACTTCGAGCTACGAAACATGAGTTTATGGGAGTTATATGGACGAAGCAAGGGATAGCAACCCAATGAACAAAATAGAGAATAATCAGGAGCAGACCCAAACAATTTTTTAAACGGACTTATGTGCTGAAGAACAGGGGTAGGTAATCTATTAATTATAAATATAGCAGTGGAGCAAGCTTCTACAATTGGGCTAGGCATGTGAGACCCATTTCTATAATATGTGTATGTTTTCATTCAGCAAGCTTATTCTGTTGAGATGTATGTGGGCAGGATATGCGATGTAAAATGCTACATTTGTGAAGGAAGGATGTGAACTGAGTAGAACAAAATTCCCCAACCCCATTTGTCTGAAAAGCTTTGATCTTAAATTCAAACTGATTTTCTACCATGGCACGAAAGGTAATGAAGGTTTGAAAGACAT
>JAOWBN010246484.1:0-11814 GCA_028565015.1 Pinguicula moranensis | reverse complement strand
ACACTCAAGGAACAAAATGATTTTCATCATCCAATATACATGAAAACTAACAAGAGCACAATGCTCTAGGTCACACTTAACTAACAATCCCACCTCATGGGCCTAATCTTATCTATCAAACACTTAAAAGTGAGATAGAAATCGAGATGTCTCACTTACCAAACGCCTCCTTAATTGTCCAAATTACTGCAAATGCCATATAAATAACTTTTTAACAATTAGATTGGCCAATTACTTATAACTAGCAGTAAGTGATGTTCAAGTAATTGTCCCATATTGGTAACACAAACAAATATAATCCAACTTATAAAATAATGTGAAGCTGCAATAAATTGGCTTGATATTAAACTTTTTATCAAGGTAGCCAAAAAAACACCTATCTATGGGTATGACATGTTTAGATCTGTTGGGATTTGGATATCGGTCTAATGATTCACTAAATAGAGAATTAGTAACTGCTTGAGTGAAATAATCGAAAGAATTAAAATTATAAAGCAAATAAGAGACAAACTAGCTAAGGCTCATGGTTCACTAGAAATCTCTTTTCGACTACATCCACGTTGAGCTCTATATGGATGCTCACTGTTTATATTAATCACCGAATCAAAAACACGTTCAAAATCTACTCAAAAAATAACCTCAAAATAGATCTAATAAACCGACAAACACTCTTGTCGTATAATGGTGATGACAAGTCACCAAGATCTAGAATCCGCAGATAGAAAAATGGCATAATAGTACACCAGAATCCGCAGGTAGAAACTCGATAAAAAAACCTTGAAAAGAGAGAGAGATCGAGAGAAAATCAGAAAGTAGAGAGAGAGAGAGAGTCAATAGTGAATTCTGTCCAATTTTTGCTGAGTTTTGCTGCTTTTATATTATTCTTTTGGCTGATCTTGTCTGTTGATTTCGTCTGACCGAACGACCAAGAATGCATCCCGTTAAGCTGGAGTCTAAACCACATTAGCAGGCTGCACATGCAACGGCTTGGATCTAATCTTTTCCACCGCTTAATAATAGCCTTCCGATCATGTCAGAAAATAACGTTCGAAATATCTTCACGGCGATCGAGTCACTTCCCTATTTTCCACTTGAATCACATTGTACGTGTATGGACCATATTGGACCTCTCAGAATTAGGCAATAAAGAGTGTGGGCTGTTGGATCAAGATATTAGCAGATGGTCCAGATTAATCCAGGTGTTAATCTCAGATTAAGAATTAAAGCCGTTGGATCTGTGTTAATAATGAGTGGACAGGATCGTGTCATGTGTATCATTTTAACATCTTTGATCAAACAGTAATAAACGGACAGGATTACGTCATTAAGGAAAAATCAGTAACTTCACATTCACAAGATCGAATGCTTGAAAGTGAATTGCAAAAGTTGGAGTTGACTCAAAAAAAAGTTGGGGTTGCCAAAAATATGCATCCCAACCTACCAAGTATCTTAGGCATTAAGATTGCTGGAAGGAGTGACATGTGGCCCTATGAGGTGTCCTCCACACATCAAAACCCAAATATAAATAGAGGAGGGGATGTGAAGAAAAGGGGGAAGGAAGAAGGGAGAAAAAGAAGAAAGAAGAGGAGAGAGGAAATAGAAAGAAAGAGAAAAAAAGAAAGAAGTGGACAGAGAATAAAAAAAGAGAGAGGAGTAAAATACTACAAAAATAATATTTGTACAAGAAAAGAATTTTCTCCCATATTGAAAGAAGTAAATTTTGGCCCCTTTTGTCTTAATATATTTTTGTGCAGTTATATTATTATTATTTTATTATTTAACCAGGCACGATAAAATTCGACCACATCATTTGGCGTCATTTTTGGAAACCGTGACTAGAGCCACCGAAAAATGCGACAAAAAAATCACCAAGAAATTGCGAAACTGAGCGACAGCTACAACCCTCAGCTTACAGGTCAGCAAAGCATTTCTAACACAGATCTGACCAATTCGGTATTGGGTTTAGGAACGAATTTCAAAATCAAATCAAGGAAGTGATCTTTCACTTCAGTACGAGCAGCCCCCTACTTCCACGGTATGGGGATCCAAAAAAAGAAAAAAAGGCTGAATTGAATAACCAACTTGGAATTGCTCAAAACAAGGTATTAGTATCCTATGTACAGGTAAGTATGAAGTCGAAACCCACACCAGAGACCTCTACTCATAAAATAAAGAATTTGCATTTTGGGTACTCCAGGTGAACGAGTTCGAGAAATACTTATCTGAAGTTCAAGCTCTTCAGTGGTGCACATACACACAAAACAAATGACTCTCCCAAGTTGAGCGCAACTAAAATAACGCTCCCGAGTTGAGCGCAACTAAAATGACACTCCCGAGATGAGTGCAACTAAAGTGAAACTCCCAAGTTGAGCGCAATTGAAATGACGCTCCCAATTTGAGCGCAACTAAAATGATGCTCTCGAGTTGAGCGCAACAAAAATGACGTTCCCGAGTTGAGCGCAACTAAAATGACACTCCCAAGTTGAGCGCAACTAAAATGACACTCTTAAGTTGAGCACAATAAAAATGACGCTACCAAGTTTAGTGCAATAAAAAATGACGCTACCAAGTTTAGTGCAATAAAAATGACATTCCCGAGTTGAAGCAACAAAAAAAAAATGATCATTGAGCGCGAAAAGACGTTCACTAAAAGCGAAAAAAAAGCACATAAAATTACTTATCTACTCTAATATGTTTTGATTGTCAGCAAGAGTCATCAAAACTGGGTTGAAGAAACTATCTATTTCAATATCTCGAAGCTAAAAACCCATCAAATATGCAAATCAAGCCCATAAATCAATTGGCGGCCCAATTCCTAAAGTTGGTAACATGGCCCACCTAGCCCAATCGAGCCCATGATTGCATCGTAGCAGCTAATCAAAATCTCTACGAGTCCATGCTCAATTACACTTTTCTCCTACAGACTAACAATCGAAATACCAATGACGCATCAGTTGAAGAAACACAATTTAGCGAGGTATCTTGGATGTATACTAAATAAACGAATGGAGTCATGGATGACACCTCCCAAAATAAACATCAAATTGTATACTCTTTTTCATTCACTAGAATTTTTTCCCACAGGGTTTTTTCCTAATAAGGTTTTAACGAAGCACGACAAGATGGATATTCAAAGGAGAGTGCGATGAGACGAATCTTTGGGAAAAAATACTTTCACCCAAATACATGGTATCCCGCAAGACCATGATGTCAAACTTCTGGAAACTTCATCAAGCAAAAACACAAGTAAAAACATATATCCTAAGGAAAACACAAAAATGCCCACCGGAAAGATGCCAATTGGAGGATCAGAAATCAGCAAAAACACACAACGAATTCTTTTCAAGAAATCGACCAAGGGTGTGGGCGTAAATGTTGTAGCAAAAAATATGCAGCCCAACCCACGAAGTATCTTAGGCATTAAGAATGTTGGAAGGAGTGACACGTGGTCCTATGAGGTATTTTCCACACATCAAAACCCAACTATAAATAGAGGAGGGGACGTGAAGAAAGGAGGAAGGAAGAAGGGAGAAAAAAGAAGAAAGAAGAAAGAAGAGGAGAGAAGAAATAGAAAGAAAGAGAAAATAGAAAGAACAATGGAGAGAATGAAACAAAGATGAGTAAAATACTACAAAAATAATATTTATACAAGAAAAAGATTTTCTCCTTATTGAAAGTAGTTTTTGGCTCCTCAGTCTTAATATATTTTCGCACAGTTATATCATTATTATTTTATTATTTACCAAGCACGACAAAATTTAACCACATAAAAAGTATCTAAGGTAATTTATAAGATTGGTATTTGAGAGTTTTGATCTTCTTAGGCTTCTAAGAAGTCGTTAGATAATATTTTTGAATTTCATTCCGTTTGCAGAGATATTCAATGGTCCTTTCGTGGTATCCAGTATGGACGAAGGGAAGGGGGAGAACATGGTGAAGGGGGAGAGGACACGAGGAATGAGAAAAGGAGGACACGGTAAAGGAGAAGGAGGTTGACAAGCTACGATTTTATGGAAATTGGCCGACTCATGGGAATGCTTCCGACAAGTCCATAATAGAGTAGTTGATCGAGTTGCTACTTGATAGCAATCTCCCGAAAACAGCTTGAAAATCATTGTGATCTTGATTGTGGGGTGATTTATCTTGAACACTAATTTTCAGTTGGACAATTAGGGGTAAACAAAAAATCGTCGATTGTTAGGTTAATTGAAAATCGACGGTTAATCGAACCAAATAACCAAATCGATTTGGTTTTAATTACAATTTTTGATAATCAAAATTTTTTTGTTCGATTTCGGTTATAATCGAACCAAAAACCAATTTTATTTTTAAAATATAGATAAAATAGTCTATTTTATATAGCAATAATGTCAACTATCAGTGGTTAATAGTCAATTTTGAAGTCCGTTTGGCTCACGACGAATAAATCATCATTTCGTTCTATTTTGTCATAAATAGAAAAACATGAGATAAGCATGGATCAAACTTGATCCCTTAAGATATCCAATGTAACATCTCCCAACTGAGTTATCAGCGCTTTATTGTTGTACTTTCACTCGTTACAGATATTCAATTCAATTTAACTTCTTCCAACCGAAACCCAATCGAATAATCCATAATCGAAATTTTTTGACTATTCAATTATTTGATTCAATTTCGATTATAGAAAATCATAACCAAAAAAATTCGAATCCATTTCAATTATTGCCATAACAAAAATCGATTGAACAACCCAATGGACAACACCGTTTTCCCTTGTTTTTTTCATATTGTTGGCATGTTTTCTTTTAGTTGTGGACATTTTTTTTTTATGGTGGACAGCTTTTTGGTTTTTTACCCACAAATAAAAATAGCATAAGGTTAATCTGTAAAGACTAGGCGCAAATGAGAAATTTCAGGCATTTAAACTACTCAAAATCGTACTTATCAACGCTTTTCGTAGCGAAGCGATTCTCACGTACCTAACGGAAGCGTTAGGCAGTATTTGTAAATTGCTTTTGGTGGTTCAACCACAGTTTTCATTTTTTTGAGTGTTTGTAAAATCTGCTTCTGCTTTTACTTCGGCGTTAGGAAAGCAAATTAAACCTTTAATCCAGAAACAGGTAGATAGGTGCTTCTGTGGTGAGAAAGCAAATAGTGGCATTTTTGTAAATAAGTAAAATACATATTTAAGATATTTTTATCCTAATAAATATTCTCATAATCCAAAACTAAACTTCATAAATATTTCTTGAAGGGTATAATTGAATTTTTCTTTCATAAATATAAGAAAATTTATTTATAATTAAAAATATTTGCAAACATTATTATTGTAATTTTTTATGAATCACCGCAGTTTTTGCAAACACACGGCGTTTTTCTACAAATCACTTTTTTGAATTATCTCCATTGAAAAGTGCTTTGTAAAAGCATAAGCATTTGCAAACACACACTTAGTATCCGACGAAATCCAATCCTCGATTGAATGAATCCCTTTAAAGCTACCGAACATGATCAAGCTAGTAATCTAATGTAGCTATTCTATAAACTTTTCTTCACACTTGAGAAGAAGTAAATCATCGCAAAAATGAAGAGGAAAGGTGATCAAATTCTCCTTCTCTCCCTTCGTATGATGATACATTACCATCTCTCTCAGTGGTTCATGTGTTCGGGCATGTTCATGCTCCACGCACTCAAACTCTCAATTGTCACCACCTCCGAGCCATTGTTGAATGCATACAAATGCGCTTTATCATATATCGCTAAAGTAGGATAAACACGGGATGTTATCACTGTCTTCCCTCCGGCACCAAAGCTTTCTACCACGGAGTTATCAATCTACAATGAAGTCATTCATGATGAGCACATGAATCAAAGGCGTGCATAAAAGCATATGTCTAGTTATTTATGAGTTCTATTACTGATATTGTTCGGTTTAAATAAAAGAGAATGAATATAGAGTGATGAAGCATGGTTTACCAGACTCCGTATAGAAAGCTTCCGGTCAGTCAAGTTTACATCTGTGAATCCAGCAAATGAAGGTCTGTATGCATCCTTTCCATCCTTGATATGGGACTTGCTATCCATTAAGCTGGACCTGTGCACAGAGATCACGAACAGGATAAGCCATATACTGTACATCTTTAACCATGTGTAATGTTTGGTTTGGATTAGCAAGTAAACTGAACCTCGATGCATCGGAGCACATAAGGACGAGATACTTGTCTTGATCCTTGTAAACTCTGAAGAAGACCGGAGTGTACTCTTCCAGGTTTTCTGATGCCAATGTCGAGATCCCGAATGGACCTAATCCGCCAGGAACAGTGGAATCCCTTTCGTGGCAAATCTTCTGTGCATCATATCTATCCCAGCTCGGATCAAACGGCTCTGCTTTGTCCAAGCTCTCGAATGAGAATGTGACATCAACATCAGCCTGCACTGCTGTAATTCCGCTGATTTCCACCATTTTCCCCTTCTCAAGCTTCTCATCGCTTAACTCCACTTTATGCCCCCTCAGGCTCTCCACTTCCTCCACAGGCCAGTGTACCAGTTGCTTCCCGTTGTGATCAAGAACTATTGTTCGTGGGATAACCTGAAAAGATAGAATCAAGATTGTTTTGAAAGGATCAATCTATATGAATCAAGAATTAGTTTGTCCCAATGATGAATACAACATACCTGGATACCAGCCCATCCCTTTCTCACATCATCATCAGTCGTATCAGATTCATTAGCCCATCCCCACAAGATCCTCCTCTTCTTAATGGGATCAAAGAAGGATTTGGAAGCATAAAAGTTACCATAATCTAACCTCAACCCATTCGTCCCATCAATCATACCCTTATCAGGCACAAAAATGTCTTTTTCCACGCAATAATTCCCCAAAGTGTAGTACTCAAATCTTGTGGCATCGAGACTCACCTTAAAAACGTGTTTCACATTCGCCGCCGTACTGGAAGATGTGTCCAGACCGTTCCCACCGCCGATTTCGACGGGGAAAAAATCCGGGCACTCCCAATTCCCGGTCCCTCCAGCAGAGTGTAACGGATGATCAACCTTCTCCCATTTCAAAAAATCTTTGCTCTTGTACAAAAACGCCACCCCTGTTTCATCCTTCCGCCCGCCGATGGTGATCCGCCACTGTCCGTCGGGTCCCCGCCACCCGGTTGTCGGGTCGCGGAAAGAAGTCTTGTTGACGGATTGATCGGAGACGATTACTGGGTTATCTTCGGGTTTGATCCATTCTCGGAGATACGGGTCGGATAGGTTCGCCGGCACGGCGTAGTCTTGTACCTGTGTGTTGTTCTGGTCGACGATTCCGGTGTATAGAATGACGGGCTTGTTGCCGGGGAGTACGGTGGCTGATCCGGACCAGCAGCCGTATTTGTCGAAGGGTTTTGATGGGTAAATTGCGGGCGGTAACTTTTTCCAATTGATCATGTCCTTTGAGACGGAATGGGCCCACACTATGTTTCCCCACACAGCTCCTTTGGGATTGTATTGGTAGAAGATATGATAATATCCATTGTAATACATTGGACCTGTACCAAAATGCATATATATCCAATCACCGATTGATTCTTCAAGTTGTGAGATGAAAATGAAGAGGTCTCTTCTTACCATTTGGATCTTATTTGTGGTGATTCGCCGAGTCAGCCATGGATCAATACATGAACAGAGAGAGACTTTTCAGATTAACTCTACATTACAACATATCTAGAGAGAAAAAGGAAATGGTTTTGAAAACCAATTACCGTTAATCCAATGTCTGGCGGGTTGGAAGTGGTACCCTGTTCTGTGTTCTTCATTGACATTTGCAGCAGGAACTGACTGTAAATGTGGGTACACCTTATGAGATGCTTCCACCCCATGAATGAGGAACAATGCGAAACATGATAGCAACAATACAGGCGAATACCAGCCCACATTTCTCCTTGCATTACCCATCGATCTCATCAAATACGGAAGAAAATATGAAAACGAAGATTGCATCTGCATAAATGAAGCAAAATTCATGAACAACTTGAGGAGAGTCTTTATAGGAAGGAAAAACTGTGATCAATGGAAGGCTGGAACTTCCAACCATAGTTTTGTTTTCTTTCTACTCATGGAAATCTGCGTTGGAGAAAAGAGGCAATGATTAAGTTATCAGACCGTTACTTCAAATTGAAACAACAAAATTATGTATAGTAATTCTTTTGCCTTCAATAGACTGGGAATGTCAATTTCTTCTTGTATATAATGGTTTTGTTTAACGTAACTTATCAATTAATTTTGACTTATTTGATCAAATAATGTTGTTTGCGTGAACACTCTCATCCAAGGGTGGACGTAGAAATAAATCTGATGGGTCAAAAAAAATATTTGAAGGGGGCATATAAAAAAAATTAGAGAAAAAAATAATTTTTTGAAGGGAGCGATATACATTTTTTAGGAGGCGATAAAATAATTTATTTGTTTAACATTTATAAAAAAAAAAAAAAAAAAATTATCAACTCAAATAATAAAAAAAATAAAAACTACCTAATTTGTTTATATAAATATTTTTTGAACAAATTTATAGGAGCAGAGCCTATTTATTAAATAAATGTGAAAAAAAACTAAACAAATATGTAAAATAGAATCAAAACAATAAAAACTAAATACTCACAATTCATAAGAAATTTTAAATTAAAATTATCGACATTATCACGAAAAAATGCGAAAAAAAGTTTAAAATAAAAATACTCAATTCAAAAAAATTTTAAATTAAATAACTATATAAAATTAAAATAAAATAAACAAATAATAAAATTTGGGGGTAGGGGCTACCCGCACCCCACCCGAGGGGCACCTGGGGACGCAGGGAGCACAGGCCCTGCTTCCGCCATTGCACCCATCTACTACAATGGAAACATAAGTTACTTAACTTTATTGAAATAAGGGTTTAATTACTTTATTAATTTTCACGAGGCTTTGAGAAAACATATTTTGTATAGTCAGGGCGCGTTTGGTGTCCGGATTGAAGTTATTCGCCTTCGTGGATAACTTCAGGTTTACTCAGGATAAATTTTTTCATCCGCCGTTTGGTAGTGACCACTCTGGATAGTTATTTATCGGTTTCCCTCGTTTGGTATCAGGCGATTGTAAGGCGGATTACCTGCAATATCGGATAAATAAAGTGTTATTACCAAAATGTCTTTCCCAAATACATATAAATACTTGTTTTCTAACTAATTTAAATTAATTAAATCAATTAATATAATGATTTGAATAAATTAAAATAATTAATATAATTTATTTAATTAATATAATGATTTAAATATAATTAATTAATTAATATAATGATTTAATTAAATTTAATTAATTAATATATATCAATTTAAGTTAATTTAATTAATTAATATATATTGATTTAAATTAATTTAATTAATTAATATAATGATTTAAATTAATTTAACTAATTAATATAGTGATTTAAATTAAATTAATTAATTAATATAATAATTTGAATAAATTAAATTAATTAATATGATAATTTAAATAAATTAAATTAATTAATATAATAATTTAATTAAATTAGTATAATAATTTAATTAAATTAATATTATAATTTAAATAAATTAAATTAATTAATATAATGATTTAAATAAATTAAATTAATTAATATATTAATTTAAATAAATTTAATTAATTGATATAATAAATTTAATTAATTAATATTATAATTTAAATTAATTAAATTAATTAGTAATGGAGTTCTGAATTAATTAATCTGTTTTTATATGTTTTTATATGGAGTTCTAAATTTATTTTTATATGTGGTAATAATGTAATTTCTGGAATAAAGGAGGGTATTTTGGTCTTTGCACAATTTAAGTTAAGGCTGGATAGAATAAACCTACCATCAAAACCGGTTTAAAAAAGGAGAGTTAGCACCTATTTGACCCTGCCCGAAAAGTTATCCGACGGGCAGGGGGCAGCCTAAACCTGATACCAAACACTGGATAAACACGGACAGAAACTAGAAAACCCTGATTATCCACCCTTTGACCGGATACCAAACGCAGCCTTTGGGTTCCATCATCCAATGGGTGGCCTTACGATTCCTTGCATGAAGAAATCTTCATTGATCTCGTATCACGAATCTGCAGAACATGATCATGCATGTGTTAGATGGTTAATTTTTAGAGTAGCAGAATTGTTCATAGCTCAGTGTAGAGATAGTTCAACTTGGATGAGCAAAATGGCAACGTTGGTTCTTCTCTTTTGTAGTGGATGAATGGTGATCATATCTAATGCAAAAAAACTGAATTTTATCATTCATTGCCAGTTACAATATGCATTAAGTATCCTGATATATATTTTTCGAACTGTTGGAATGGAAACTTGGGGGAATTTTAAATAAATTATAACAAGATTTTCCTGAAAAATCAATATAAAAGACAGAAGACCCTGATTTCAAATATAAATCAAGGTCCTCATTGGTGAATTATAACGTAGTGTCTGATGATGTAGGAGGATCTGCAAAATTTGGACATATTTCTAATTGGGGTAGATTTTATTATTTCGAGCACATCTTTGACTACGGTTATTAGAATCGCGCATAAGATCTCAATTCAAAAACGTATTTCAGTGCGAATGTTTTCTCAAAAAAGAAATTGTCATCAAATTCCGTTATTTTCTTTTTCGAATAATTAGTTTTAGTTAATTGTTGTTATTTTAGATAATAAATTGTTTGTCAATTAGAAAAATCATTTAAACCTGATTTAGGCTAAATTTTTGGCAAATTGCTTGTCTTATTTTGAATTTAATTAGGAGTTTTAAAATTTACTATTTTGCTAAAATTTCAAATATTCACGAATTTTGGAAAGTCCGGCATTTTGACTTAGTTTTCGACATCATCGAATTATTATTTGAATCCTAAAGACTCTTTTCTTTGATTTTTGGAATTTTTTTGTCGTACTTCCTTACAATTCAGCGGATGAAACTAGTTCGCAAAAAAACCATTATTTTGCCCCGTGTCATTCTGGATTCACCAAGGCAAAGCATAATTTTGAGTAAAAGTTCCTTACTTTAGAACAACTGTGGCGATATATTATCAACTTTAAACATTCACAATCCACAATGTATCCAGCATATTCCTAGCTTGGGTCTGGGGTCAGATGTATGTGGCCTTACCCTTGTAATTATGCAAAGAGGTTATTTCCGTTGTGACCCAATATACATGGCGTCATTTGATATATTGAGTTCCAACAACTTCACTAAATAGAAACATTAGAATTTAATAGAGTCATTTTGTTATAGTCCATTATTAGCACAAAGTCAAAAGCATTGTCAATGATGACTCTTTCAGCTCCATGAACAATTTTAGACATCAGAGCATGCCCAAGTAGTGACATCCGAACAGATAACAATCAAGTAGCGACATCCGAACAGAGGACGCATTGTTCCTCGCAAAAGTATTCCCTCCACCGTGATACGGATTAGAGACATCTCGTTAACATTCATTGCATGCCAAACAACACCAGATGTTAACCATGAGCGGCCATGTTTCAAAAGAACTGATTTTGCTTTTCAAATGATTAGTTTCAGATATGAGACTTGCCTGTCTGTGGAACAAAACAACAAGGCCTAACCCTTGAACCTAACAACCAGTACAATTTGAGGCCAGAAAATAAATCACCACCAAGACAAATCAATGTGGTTACTCATGTGCTCTTGTTCATACACTATTCCCCAGCTAAACCAAACATCGAACATTTGGTGTGCATATATAGACGGAAACAATCGGAGCTCATAAATCATATTCCCGACAACATCTACAACATGGCTGCTATCCGACAGTCTCAGACG
>JAOWBN010246473.1:0-11814 GCA_028565015.1 Pinguicula moranensis | reverse complement strand
GGGCGGTTCGCGGTAGAGATTTTCGAAACCGCAACTTTCGTGGGCGGTACGCGGTACGGGCTGTTTCGACACCGCCCACACCGCTGCCCAGGGCTAAATGAAGGTAGCCTCCAAACCGAGAAAGTAATGTGCCAAGATCCTTGAGAACAAACTCCGTTTGAAGGCGACTAATAAACCAATCATGAAGATAAGCACTATTGCCAGTGACAATAATATCAACCACATATAAAAAGCTTGTAGATAACTGATGAAGCGGTCAACCAGAAGAGACAGCAAGAGATAAGACAATGCAAACAGTGCTAGCCTTGGCAACAGTACTAAAGGTGTCAAAGTAGTCAAGACCAATAACCTATGTAAAGCCATGAGCAACCAAACACAATACTTGGGCGAAACACACCCGCCTTAGAACGAGTAATCATGTAATGAGATCCAACCATGGTCGAAGGTGCAGAGGACAAATAAGAAGTAGGTGGATCATGAAGGGAGGTGTCAGATGAGGAAGGAGCATCAGTGGTATATATGATAACATCAGGAATATTGTCGAAAGAGAGATGACGGTTAGTGAAAAATGCAGGGACATCATTTGTGGAAGAGGGAGTAATTTTAGGAGGTAGGGGACAAATGGAATAGGGGTTAGATGATGGTGGGGCTCATGGAGAACTGGATGATGAGGCAATAGAGGAGGGTCATGAAGAAGATGAGACAGGCTCATGAGGCTCAAGAAATACAGAAATATCAATAGTAGAGATAGAGCATGCCGAGAGAGATATAGGCAAGCGGTACTATGGAAAGGAAAATTGTTCTCATCAAAGCAAGCATGCCGAGAGAGATATAGGCGAGCGGTCGAAAGATTAAGACGGCTAAAACTTTTATAAGAAGAGTTGTATCCCAAAAAAGACAGGGTAGGCTTGATAAGTTGGTTTTATATCAACTTATAATTGACTTTTATGCTTAAATCTCGTTGATCCTCAATGGATTAAAGTGCACTTCATACTTGTTTTCTCATGTTTTGCAAGGTTTAATTAATATGCTTTACAAATCGAAAAGCCTCCCAAGCCCTTCTCCAAGCTTCCAAAGGAAGCTACCCTTCAAGACATAAAGTATTATCTTGACAAACAATCAATTCATTATTTTAATCACTTTGTTAGAAGAAGCTTGCTAGAGAAGCTAGGAGGAAGAAACTCTCGGGTTACTGTTCACCCAAGAAGGGAGTCTCTTCTCTTTTGTTGTTTTTAGCGTTATGAACTCAGTTTTATCTCGATCTTGTGAAACCCATGCCTTGAGCATGGGCTAGTAGTATTATCTAGGGCATGATGTAGCCCTTCAAGTATTTTCGGAAGTTGTTTTGAATGTTTAGATTTTGGTTAGGATGTTGAAGTTGTTTGGTTTTATTGCACTTCATTATTAACTAGTATGTGTTTGACAAACATGTGTTAGTGTTTTAAGCTTCATTCGAGATTCGAGATATGAGAACCTAGCTGAAAATGGTAAAACTAACCCCAAGTACCATAAACATGGGATTCGAGAGATGAATATTAATGGAAAAGGTGCCATTCTGTACGGATTTCATGAGATTAAAGCCTATTAGTAAGTCACATGAGATTTGAGAGATGAGTGTGAACCTACTAAGGGAAAATTTTATGAGTTAGCAATTCTTGGTTTGTTTGGGCATGAGATTTAAGAGATAAGTGCTTGCACACCGAATAAGAAGAGCTATTACTCTAAAGAAATGAGTAATTAAAAGAGGAAATCCGATGGATATCTAAAAACTAAGATGAGAAATTAACTTTTTGAGATGCACTAAGTGGTGGTGAAGTCGTTCACCCTAGATCTTTAGCCAAAAAATGTTATCATTTACATTTCGTTTTTTAAAACAAAAAAATACCATAAATAGCCTCTTGATTAGTTATGTTGAAATATTTTCATGTGCTATTTGTAATTTAGCAATCCATCAATTAATCATTCGTCCAAATTGCATTAAGCTCATTGATTTTGGTGCTTATCAACCTACGATTCTCGTGGTACGACAAATTTCTCATTACTTTATTACTTGTTTAACTTTGTCCACTTGCAAATACGTCAACAAGGCTACGAGGGTCAAGTTTATGAAGAGAATAATCACATAAATAGGGAAAAATCTAACAACCAGATGGATAAAAATTATCATAACACGGTGAAAGACCATAAAGTAACTCAAGGGGAGATATACCTATCGAGAGCGGTAAAGGTAACCGGTTAATAATGTAAGCCGTAGTATTGAACGCATCAACCGGTAGGAGAGTGGGACATGTGAATGAAAGAGGATAGTAAGACCAATCTCAGTTAGATGACGATGTTTTTGCTCAGCACACCTATTTTGGGCAGGAGTGTAAGGACAAGAAAGCAAGTGATGAATACCATGATGATGAAGATAATTTTGAAAGCAATTACTAGTGAGTTTAGCACTCCCATCACTCTGAAATTTTGTATAGCGGTAGAATGTTATTTTTCCACAAAGGTATGAAAATGAAGGAATGCATCAAAGAAGTCCGATTTTTGTTTAAGTGGATAAAACTATGTAAAACAAGAATAATCATCAACAAAAATCATGTAATAACGATAGGTAACGATAAAATGGGATAATCCCCCCAAAGATAACAATATACTAAAGCAAGCGATCGGGAGACACGATATTCATTTGGTACAAAGGGTAATCGATTACTCTTGGCTATTTCACAAAAAATAGTTAAATGAAGGAAAGGGGGTAGGGAGCTAAACAAAATATGACTCTGACGTCCTAACAATGACACAGTGGATGGCGATACATAACCAAGTCTAGCATACTATAAAATCAAAAAAATGCAAAGTTGACGGAGCGAAAGGGAAGAGGCAAAGTAGGAATGGTGCATTCTAGTACATATAAGCTACACCATGTCAACCTATGACCATCACCTGTCCCGTATGACGACTCTGAATAACAAAATAATTTTCAACAAATGTAATAGCAAAAAAGAATTCAGAAGTTAATTTACTAATAAGCAAAAGATATTTTGTAAGGGAAGGGACAACAAGCGCATCAAGTAGAAATAAAAATGGAGTAGCAGAAGCAGTACCAATATGCGTAATAGGTAAAGAAGCACCATTACCAACAACCACACATGCATAGAGTAGCTGAGGAGGAAGTCATATGAGTAGAGGCTCCAGTATCCATGTACCAATCGGATACAGGTTGACGAAGAGAAAACCATGGAGGTAGATGGACTAGGGCTAAGGGATGCAACCCCAGGAAAATTTCCCATGGAGGAGGTCCAGTAGAAGATGAGCCAACAAATCATGGACGAGGATATTGTGTGGCTGCCAAATGAGCAAAAGCAATCGAAAACCCGAGAGAAACACCAGCCCCTAACGGCCCATAATAAAATCCAGTTGATGGTGGTCCATAAAACATGCTTGCTGGCTAGGCCAGGGCAAAAATAGACAATAAGGCATGCTCGTGGGCGGTGACAAAGCTGTCCAGGAAAATGGGCCATGACCTGGGGCCCAACAAATGGAAATTGTAGATTTACGTGGACCAAGTAGGCTGGCCCAGAGAAATGTCCACCAGAAATCTGGGATTGTTGGGCTAGTGCAGCACAACGGGGTGAGTAGGTTGGGGTAACCCAATGACAGGAGAAATGGAAGACGGCCCAGGCGGCAGAATTCCCATTCCATAACCAAATGCTAGAGCAGACGTAATCGGAGCAACAACCGCACAATTAGCCTGAGGAGCTTCGGCGAAGGTCAATGTGGAGTAACGAGACTGACAATTATCTGCATAGTGTTCGTAACCACGATAAATCTGAGAGCGTGGGGTGTACCTACGACCTCGCCCACGGCCGCGAGATGAATCTCCTCTGCGCGAATAGGGACCAGGACCAGAAGATGGAGCCGGTGGCTGAAATTGAGGAGCCTTGACTGGTTGCTGGAACAGAAGGATATGTGTTGGCGGTGGAAACTGTCATGTCGTCAGCTAATAAGGTTGGAACGTTCCCAGTCAGATGGAGAGTCAAGGGGAAGAGGAAGCCCAGACGATCAAGAGTACAAGAGTTGGGAAGGAATGCGGTTGACAACTTTGTGAAGGTTGGCAACAAGAAGTGAACTAACGGTGGACTTGCGTAGAAGAAATGGGAGTATTATTAAGGCAGTTGTTTTGATGTGCAAATTAATATTAGCGTGTTTTGGTGTTGTACAAAAGCGTAGACAATTAATGAGGTTTGGAGAAAATATATATGTATTGAAGTTACACTGTTTTCGGTAGGAAATGACAAGTACTTTTTCCTGACTTCTGTTCTCTCATCTCTATCCTTATTCTCCCCATTCTCCTGTTCCCTTCCCCTTCTCGGCTACTCTTATTCCAAAGCTGTTGAGATCTGGATTTTGAACATAAACCATAACAGTGGTATCAGAGCGTAGGTTATAGATCCACCTACGATTACCAAGATTGCTAAAACACGTAGCAAAAAACCCCAAGTCATGGTTGATCCTCCAACCAAGGCTGCTTTCACTGAGGTGACCGATGAGATAGCAAGGATGAAGCAAGAAGCTTCTGCTGGTAAGAAGCCAGAGGGATCTTCACAGGTAACACCCCCTGCAGACCTAGAAAAAGCCATGGAAGAATTAAAAAAACAGATGAAGTCGGCTACTGAAGAGGTGCACAGGAATATGGCAATGTTCCAGCAAACAATGCAAGCACAAATGAATACGGTGATGGAAATAGTGCAGAAACAAAACAGTACGCAGTCAATATTAGGAGAACCACCTGGTAAGTTGGCAGGAAGTTCTGGCTCAAAAGGGGTGCAAGTTACTGAGCAAAACAGAGTAACCCCTGTTTTGAATCAGGGCCCAGGGGTTGAAGACTATGGTTATGAGGAGATGAGTAGAATGCGCAAGGGTAAACTTCCATACGCTGATTTTCCACGTTTCAATGGGAAATACCCTCGTTTGTGGATAGAGATGTGTGAGAGGTATTTTTCAATATACACTGGAATTCTATATGAAGAAAGGATAGATTATGCAAGGATGCACATGGAGGGAGATGCAGATATGTGGTTTAGAAGTTTGAAATACAAGACACCTACAGAGTGGGATGATTTTGTGGATGCGTTGCTCACTAGATTTGAAACAGCAAACCCACGCCAACTGCTTGATGAATTTATGTGTTTAAAGCAGGGAGCACATGAATCCTTACAGGATTTGCTAAGACGATTTGATGCAACTGCTTCTTCGGTTATGGTTTCTTATCCAGAGTTTGGAGAGAATTTTTACAAGGAAAAATTCATTGGAAGTTTGCAAGCTGAATTGGGATCTGCTGTTCAATCACGAGATCCTAGTACATTGAGAAGAGCAATTGAGATAGCCAAACTGCAGGAACTCACTGTGAGTTCAATGATTGACAAGGTGGCTACTGGGGTAACTCATAAACTGAACACGAAACCTACTGCAAGGATAACTTCAGGGGCACCATTTGTGAACAAGCATAAGCCCACCCTTCCACCAGTAAGAAGGAAGTTTTTGTCAGATGCAGAGATCAAAGAAAGAATGGAAAAGAAGTTATGCTTCAAGTGTGGAGGCCCATTTGTTCCTGGACACCAATGTACTACCAGGATTTATACCTTGCAAGTTGAACCTAACTTGCAGCCAGTGACACATGAGGATGGGGAACATGAGGAAGCTGAGGTTGAAGAAGTAATTGAAAGAGACGATGAGCAAGAGAATTTATCTATGAATGCAATAGCAGGGAATTCTGACCTTAATACCTATAGGATTAAGGGGTTTTATAAGAATGAACCTTTGCAGATTTTGATAGATGGTGGGAGCTCCCATTGTTTCCTTGATGAAAAATTTGCAGAACGAATGGGATGTAAACTGGAGTATGTCAAGCCAATGGCAGTTGAAGTTGCTGATGGGATCAGAAACATTAGCAAGGTGAGGTGCAAGGGATTTAAGTGGATAATGCAAGGAAGAGAATTTGTATGCAACCCCAAAACGTTTCCTCTCAGCAGTTATGATCTTATTATTGGGGGCAACTGGTTGAGAGAGTATGGACCAGTCTTGTACAATTATAAGGATATGATAGTCACACTATACATAGACCAACAAGAATTTCCAATACAAGCCGCTAGAAGAGCAGATGAACTAAGAGTAATTTCTGCCAAAAGGATGACTAAGTTGATCAAGGGGGGATTAGCAGCAGTAGTTGGGAGAATCTTTACTTCCCAAACATCTGAAGAAGAAGATACAGTTACAGCTGAACTGTTTAACCTTGATTCTACAAATTCAGACAGCTTTGTATTTGCAGTAAGTGAGGACAAGGGTCTGGATTACAAGGGAAGCACTAGTAGTTGTTCTGAAAAGGAGTTCCAACACAAATTGCAGACACTTCTGAAGGGGTTTTCTGATATATTTCAGGAGCCAACTACATTGCCACCAATAAGAGGGGTAGAGCACAAGATCAATCTTATTCCGGGAGCAACCACTAGGAAGCAAATGCCATACAGAACTCCCCATTATCAAAAAGATGAGATTGAAAAGATTGTTGCAGAGTTGCTGGCCAGCGGACTGATAAGAAGAAGTCAAAGTCCTTTTGCTTCTCCGGTATTATTAGTGAAGAAGAAGGATGGAGGGTGGAGGATGTGTATTGATTACAGGTATCTTAACAGTTAAAAGCAAGTTTCCTATACCTATTATGGATGAGTTATTAGATGAATTACATGGAGCTGTATGTTTCAGCAAACTTGATTTGAGATCTGGCTATTTTCAGATTAGAATGGAAGAGCAGGATATTTATAAAAACAGTTTTATCACACATCAAGGCCAATATGAATTTCTAGTGATGCCATTCGGATTATGTAATGCTCCTGCCACATTTCAAGGATTGATGAATCAAGTCTTTTCTGAATTTATAAGGAAGTTTGTGTTGGTATTTTTTGATGATATTCTAGTGTACAACCACTGTTTGGAAGACCACTTGGGGCACCTTAAATCTGTTCTACAGGTGATGAGAGAGCATCAACTATATGCCAAGGAGTCTAAATGTTCTTTTGGCAGGAGCTCAATTGAGTATTTGGGCCATGTGATATCTCAGAAGGGAGTTTCCACGGATCCCTCAAAGGTGCAGGCAATGGTAAGCTGGCCCAGGCCATCTGATTTGAAATCACGGAGAGGTTTTCTTGGTCTTACAGGCTACTACAGGAAGTTCATTAAAGACTATGGGACATTGAGTAGACCACTCACCAATCTACTTTAAAAAGATGCATTCTTATGGGGAGAAGAGGCTGAGCAGGCTTATGAAAAACTTAAGGAAACCATGTGTGCAGCCCCCTGTTCTAACATTACCTGACTTTACACAACGTTTTGTGGTGGAGACTGACGCAAGTGATAAGGGAGTAGGAGCTGTGTTGACTCAGAATGGAAGACCTATAGCATATTTTAGCAGGGCCCTGGGACAAAGACAGCAGGCATTATCTACATATGAAAAGGAACTATTGGCCGTAGTGCTAGCAGTAAAAAAGTGGAGTGGCTATCTCCAAGGGGCTGCATTTGTTATCAAAACCGACCAACAGGCTCTTAAACATATTCTTGAACAAAGGCTGAATACTATGCTGCAACACAAGTTGACTTCTAAGCTGCTAGGATATGATTATACAGTTCAATACAAGAAGGGCATTGACAATAAAGCTGCAGATGCTCTATCAAGGTTTGGACCTGAAATTCATGGAAGTTGCCATCATATATCTACCTACAAGACTGATTGGGTTGAAGAGGTCAAAGACAGTTATGAGCAGGATGATTACTACAAGAAAATTATGCAAGCTAAAGCCATTAGTTCAAGTGCTTATCCTGAATATCAACTGCAGGATGGAGTTCTAAGAAAGGGTGGAAAGATTTGTATCGGTCAAGGTGCTAATCTGAGGCAAAAACTCATTGTTCTATTCCATGACTCATCATTGGGTGGACATTCAGGAATACATGCTACAATGAACAGACTCAAAGCATACTTTCAGTGGCCCCTCATGAGAAGAGAAGTAGAGAAATGGATAAACAGTTGTGAAACTTGCCTGGGTAGTAAACTTGATTCCTCAGCCAATGCAGGACTACTTCAGCCACTGGAGATTCCTCACTATCCCTGGAGCAGCATTAGCATGGACTTTATTGAAGGGCTGCCCAAATCTGAAGGAAAGAATCTGATATTAGTAATTGTTGACAGATTTACTAAGTATGCGCATTTCATACCTATGTCACACCCCTATGGAGCAGAATTTGTGGCTCGAATATTCATTGACAATGTCTATAAACTTCATGGTTTACCAGTGGAAATCATCTCTGATAGAGATAAAGTGTTTACCAGTTTGTTGTGGACAGAACTTATGTGGTTGGCAGGAGTGAAACTGGCATTGAGTTCTTCTTATCATCCACAAACAGATGGCCAGACTGAAAGAGTGAATCAATGTGTTGAAACTTATTTACGGTGTATGTGTTCGGATAGACCCCCCTCTTGGAGCAAATGGTTACCTCTTGCAGAGCATTGGTACAATACAACTTACCATACGAGTGCCAAAATGGCTCCCTTTACAGCATTGTATGGGTATGAACCGCATCACATTCCATCACCAATACCTGCTGAAATGAAGTTGAGTTCAGTGAAGGCTTCCCATGAACAGAGAGAAAAGTTGCAAGAATTACTTAGACAAAACTTGATATTGGCCAGGGAACGAATGAAGGTGAACGCAGACAAGAGAAGAACAGAGCGACATTATGAAACTGGAGATAAAGTGTTCCTGAAATTACATCCATACCGCCATAATTCAATACAATTTAGGAGAAACATGCAGCTATCTCCTTGATTCTATGGGCCTTATACCATTCTGGAAAAAATTGGGACAGTGGCATACATATTAGACTTACCTCCAGGAGCTCGAATCCATCCGGTTTTTCATGTATCAATGTTGAAGGAGAAACTCAAAACCAGGGAAGAAAATGCAGGACATCCTCCTGAAACAGGGAACGATGGTGAGTTCCAGATTAAGCCTGTTAAGATCATGGATAGGAGAATTGTACCAGGGGAGAGTGGGCCAAGAGAACAATTGCTGGTACAGTGGTCCGGATCGACCCCAAAGCAAGCCAATTGGGAAGATGTTTCTCTGATAAACCAGTATTTCCCTAATTCTGATCCTTGGGGACAAGGACCCCTTAAAGGAGGGGGCATTGTCATGTCGTCAGCTAATAAGGATGGAACGTTCCCAGTCAGATGGAGAGTCAAAGGGAAGAGGAAGCCCAGACGAGCAAGAGTACAAGAGTTGGGAAGGAATGCGGTTGACAACTTTGTGAAGGTTGGCAACAAGAAGTGAACTGAAGGTGGACTTGCGTAGAAGAAATGGGAGTATTATTAAGGCAGTTGTTTTGATGTGTAAATTAATATTAACGTGTTTTGGTATTGAAGTTACTGTTTTGGGTAGAAAATGACAAGTACTTTTTCTTACTTCTGTTCTCTCATCTCTATCCTTATTCTCTCCCATTCTCCTGTTCCCTTCCCCTTCTCGGCTACTCTTATTCCAAAGCTGTTGAGATCTGAATTTTGAACATAAACCATAACAGAAACCTAGGAATCTGTGCAGGTGGTGGAAATCGAGGAACTGGCGCCGGTGGGCAGAGGAAGACATTTGGAGAAGGTGAGACGGAAGACACCGTGGCATATGCTGGGGACATACCCGAATTAGCTGGCAGGACAAAATGGGGAGCAGAAGGAGCAGCCATCATCGGACCTTGGACAGGAACAAGCGCTGAAACAGGCGGGCGGAGCGGAGGGAAGCAGCGAAGGCCAGAGCAGGAGTGATGATGCCCGGAACAGTGCGATGATAAAGAGCCCAGAAGTTCGTAGCTCGGGCGATGATGACCCTGACCGACAGCAAGGGATCTTGGGATAACAGAGAGCTTGCAAACGCCGTAAATTCTGCCCCAAGACCCCGTAAAAACCAATGGCTTTGGTCGAGCAGCGTGACAGCGCAGCCAAGAGCTGAGAGCCGGTCACACAGCAACAAGAACCGGCGCGCGTATTCCTTGAGAGAAAGCTGCCCCTGCTGCAACTGTTGAAGCTCATCCTGAATCCCAAGTTCGTGGGATGGACCAGAATTGCTGTATTCGTGCTCAAGATTCAGCCACGCCTCGGAAGCTGTCCTGCTACCCACGATAACACCGTGAGCTTCATCCGTCAGAGAGGAAATCAGGAGGGAGAATAGGCGGCTATCAATTTCTTTCCAGCGAGTGTGCTCCGGACTGATTGCTGGAGGATCAGCAGAATCATAAGCTAAGGGTGCAGGGATGCTGCCATCTACATACCCCAGAAGGGAACGATTTTGTAACAATGAAAATTCTGAGTAGGAGAGGGAAATGATGGCTTTTTCAGGAAGGGCCATGGTTGTGGAGTAGATGAGCTAGGATAAACTGAGATAAAGGAAGAAACTAAGAACACAGTGTAGCTGCTAGGTAGAAGAAGAAAATACGAGAAACTGGCATGTTAACATAGAAAGAACAGTAAATATTTATTATTAATGAATTTGGCTTTTCCAAAAAAAACATAGAAAGAACAGAAAGTAGGGAGAAAATAGGAACGACCAAAAGGCATTCGAAGCTATAGATTGAGCTCTGATACCATGAAAACATTTGTTCTAATGCTGAATTTGCAGTTGCTTGAAGACATTTTGGTGGTGTTCATGTGAACTGCTTGATAAGAGCTATGGAGGTTGAGAGTAAACAAAATTCATTCATTCAAGCTTGGTTACAACCATGAGGATTCAAACGCTCTAATTTATTTTTGTGTTTCTGTTTTTGCAGGTGAAGATGTGCTGGTTTCCATTTTGATGCAAATTGACTTTTAGATGCCTCGAGTGAGCTGCCTGAATGGAGATGGATCATGTGCAGCAAGGCTGATGCCTTGCTGCCTGAACTGTAGGACATGCGATGAGATTCTGGCTGGGAGATCTCCTGAGCAATGCTATCGAATGCCTGAACAGTGGCCTCATGAGCCCGATCTATGCTGAAGATTCGGTGTAGCCCGAGGTGCCGAGCTAGTCTGAATAGGCTGAGGTGCTTGACTATCTTGTGCAGTGGAGGCTGAGAATGTCTGTGAAGGATATGCATCAGAGTAGTCAACAAGGTGGTTGCAGGTGAGTTGACTGAGCCAACAATAGCGGCTTGAAGGAGGACGCAATATTTTTTTCTTTTAAATATACTGAGATACACACAAAATTTGTTTCATTGAGATAAGTGATGGAATCTCCGTCTATTCTCCCTCCCTCAATGATTTATGTATGAAGCCTCTATTTAGAATGTAAACCATTATTTATTGAAAGATTTGAATTCATACTTTAGATGGTATTAGTGTCATTTGTTCTGCTGCATGATGCATAGCATAGGTCATACTTTGCCATTAAAAGACAATGTTTCCACTGCATATAGTTTACATTGAAAATTTTCCGAATAAATAGAGTATAAAACAGAGCAATGCGAATGGTATTTCAACTTGATCTCTCTCGTGGTGAACGGTTAGTGAAGAACGCAGACATCCAAGCAGGGGAAGAAAAAATTGTTTTAGTTTCGTTGATTGTAAATCCAGCTTCAGAATCTCAACTATGTCCATCTTCCTCACATTGCTCCTGAGTTGAGAAAAATAGAGATGATCAGTAAAAGAGTGAATAAACATAATTATGGTGTCTAGTAGAATATGGTCTTGAATACCATAATCTTTGGGTGCCTTGCATTTGAAGCACTCCATCCTGCTGGCATAATTGTGCATGCCAC
>JAOWBN010246461.1:0-23618 GCA_028565015.1 Pinguicula moranensis | reverse complement strand
AGTTATAAGCAGTTTATCGTCAACTTTAAAATGAATAAGATTCAAGTGCCTTTGGGCGAGTTGGTGAATATGCTCAATTAGTATGTGAATAAGAAGTTTATCGTCCACTCCATCCATGATCTACCATCCTTTTATGAATGTCATCTGTTATGTGGATATCATATTTTCCATAACCTTACTCAATCGGTTGGCCAGTAATTTTAAAAGAAACTTATAAGCACTCCCAAATAGTGAAATGGTATGAAAGTGCTTGATTCGCTCCGGGCTATTTATTTTTGGAGATAGCACGATGTGCATGTAGTTGTGATACAAATTTTCATAGTGTAGATACGAATTTTTGTATATCGACAATAAACGTGGAATTGGAAATAAAATTCTTGTGTAAAAGGCAAGCAAAACTTGAACAAAATAAAAAGGATAGGGCGTGCACCCAACAAAAAGTTATACAAAATAGAGAAGATGGTCAGAACCGAGATGGAGAATTGTGTTATGCCTTAAAAACTCAATCGAACATGCTTAATCAATCTCTATCCAATTACTACGCTAGAAATGAATGAACACTGAAATTCAATCAAACGTCTAATAGGAGATCTACCCAATGATCAACACATAATCAAAGTATCAACTTTTACTTGACCCTAAGGTGCATGCAACCTAATTCTCTTCAAAACAGGAATTGAAGAATATAGAGTTTCCTCTAAAATTCATACCAAAAATCAATAATCAAATGCTTGTCTTACAACTTTTGAAATTTGCATTTATATAAGAAAGGAAATAACCTAATACGACGATACTAATTCCTAGATTTAAGAATATTCAAAACAAACTAAAACTCGATATTATCTAAATTCAAGAATATCCAAAACAAAGTAAAACTCTATCTTATCTAAATTTTCGAACTAGATAAGAATGAATGATTAAAATTCTCCTAAAATAATATTAATAATAAACGTAACATGCTAATAAGCCAGATTCCTCCCTGGGGCCATGGTCCCCTCTTGGACACGCACTAGTTCTCCTTCTGGATAAGACTCCTTTGTATGGAATAGTCCAATTGGGGTAGGACTCCTCGTGATGGCAGAGTCCAACTAGAGTAGGACTCCTCGGGATGACAGAGTCCAACTTGGGTAGGACTCCTCGGGATGACAAAGTCCAACTTGTGTAGGACTCCTCCTTTAAACCACGTAAGAATCTAAATACGTCCCGAGCCTCAAACATCTATATCAAGTTGATCCATTGATCAATGGGCTATTCTCATAGAATTGTTGTAAGAAGTCGGTGATGTCATTCTTCATTGTTTTCCCAGTGTCGTTTGATGAAATAAAAGTTTAATCCATCAGGTCCCGGTCTTTTGTTTGCAGCACATAACCAGGTTGTCTTCTTGATCTCATCAACTGAGAAAGGGCTTGTAAGAAAACTTTTTTTTGCTGAAGAAAGGCGATTTGACACTTGAATTGTAAGTTCAATTCTAGCAAAATGTTTTCTATAATGATCTCTCATTCTTGCCTTAACCTCAACGACCTCTTCCGTCCATCGATCATTGATATTCAGCCCTTGTAGTTCATTCCTCTGCCTATTTTCACGTATCCTTGCGTGGTAATACTTAGTATTCCCAATGCCTTCTTTTAACCATATTGTTCTAGACTTCTGTTATAGAATGTGATATTGTCTTAATAATCATATTTAGAGTTCTTTTTATCCTCTATTTGTTGTTGTAGTTCTACCTCAGCCAGATCCCTTTGATCTACAACTACCTCTCGTGCTGTGATCACTTGTTATGTGTGCTCTATGCTCCTACCAACATGACCAAAAACATCCATATTTCAGCTTTGAAGGGTAGATTGCGAATTTCTTATCATTTCGTGCAGTTTACCACTCCATCCAGTCACTATATACTTTTCCCAAGTTGTTTTGACAAAAGATTCGAATTTTTTTGACATTACTCCAAAGTTCAAGGTGCGAAATGGGGTCCTACCCCAATCGACTATCTATTGTTTCAGCATTATCGGGTGATGATCTGAGGTTTGCAGCTCGAGTGTCAATTGGTATAGGCCCGACTATTCCAACATCCATTCAAGCATGAGGATTAATCGGTCAAGTTGACTTGTGGAGGTATAGCTTTTATTTGTCCAAGTGAATCACTACCTCTTTATTTTTTTTGATAAAACTACCATCCTTTTATTCACGTGGTTCTCTTAAGGTGAGAACCAAAATCTTTACAAAATAAGTGAGGCCAAGTATAGGCTCTCATACCCAAAACCCTTACCCCCTCAACTCTCTTGAGATAGCTGAGGCTTTTAGTCCATAATTGACTTGCTATCAACAATGCCTAATAGTGGCATTCGTAGTTTGTCTAGTCTAATAATGCCTTGTGTCAGTCTTAGAAGTGCATCCTTGCTCAACTAGGTAGAGGATATTCCAAGTGTGGCCTGTTTAGCTAAGAAATAAGCTATAGTATTTCCTTCACTGTATTGATATCACAAATGGAGTTTAATACCCATGCTTGGTGCCTTGAACACTTTCTAGAAATTCCAGAGGTACCATGGAGTACAGGAATCCACTTTGATCCAGTTGACTAGCAACTGAGAATCTGTTTCTAAGATCATATCATACCATCCTTTTGTGTGGCAAAGCCTTAGTCCTTCTATAGCAGCTTGTAGCTCAGCTTCATTGTTGGTGCCTTGTCCCAAGTGAGCTGAAAAGGCTACCAGACAGTCTCCCTTATCATCATGGATGATGCCTCATGCACCTGTGAGGCCTGGATTGCCTAAGCAGCTGCTATCCGTATTGACTTTAATTCAACCTGTTGGGGGTTTGTCCCAATAGACCACTTTGGCAGCCTTCTGTGACTTTATGTTATACATGATTCCTAGTTACTGCCTCAGATGATCGCCATGCACTTGTATAGAAAAAGTCATGTTAGAGTTGGCTGTTAAAGAGACTAGAGTGTTTCTTACCTGGCGCCAAACCTGCCTCTCATTCTGCTGCACCCTCTCAAATCTGTCCTTGCATCTACACAACCATAGGTGCTAGGTCAGAATGGAAGGGATAAGTTTAGAAAGGCAACCTTTAATCCTGATTCATGTACGGTCATGAGCCACTGGCATCCTTTCCTTCCAACCCCTAGTCCTGGCAAAAGCCACCCCCATGAGGCAAGCTGCTCTGTTCCACAGGTTGTTGGCAAAGGTGGAGTTTGAAAGCACATGGTTTGTGCTCTCCTGACTTTTACTTGTACAACAGTGACAACGAGATGCAAGGTGTACTCCTCTACTCCTTATGTTCTCATCTGTAGTTAGGCATCCACTCCATGCTTTCCATAAGCATAAGTTGATCTTTGTGGGCATTGCCTTATGCCAAATAAGTTCATCTACCAAAATGACCTCACCCCTTGCTCTTGTTACTTCTCAGGCCAATTTAACAGTGAAGGCTTCCCTTTGCTCTGGTTTCCAAATGATGACATCATTCCTACTATGTTGCCCGGGTGTTTCTATAGCAAGGTGTGTGTAGCAATTTCTGCTCATTCCATTTTCCATGGTGAATGAAGTCAGTTAACACTGCTCTGTTCTCCTGGATTTGCTCCACTCTCTGTACAAGGATTCCATATGCCAACCATTTGTCGAACTAGAAACTTGAATTTCTTTTCTTAATGATGATCTGAATATTCTCAAGTACCTCTTGTTTGTACTCCATGATATGCTTCCATAACCGTGAGTCCGTTGGCCTAGTGTCTCTCAGCAACAAGGGATTGATTCTGGTATATTTTGCTAGAAGGAATCTCTTCCAGAGATTTCAGCTCATCAGAATATTGAAGCAGAGCTTCATTCCCAGTGCCTTTTGAACCTCACCTAGGTCCTTACACCAATGACACCTTCATTGGTAGGTTTGCAAAGCTGCAGCCATCTCTTCCAGAGTAATTTTTTCCTTCCATCAACCTCACCGCAAAAGAAGTTTGCCATTAGTTTCCTCATTTCTGTCAAAAACCACAGTGGCAACCTAAGGGATGCCATGATATGGACTAGGAGACTTGTCATCACATGCTTGATGAGGATGAGGCGTCCACCTAGAGTCATTAGCTTATCCCGCCAGTCTTCTTCTCATTTTATCTAGAAGTGGCGCCAAAGTTGACCTATTCAGTCGTCCAGAGCATACTGGAGCACCTAGGTAGACCATAGGAAAAACTCCCCCTTTAACCTGTAATCTGCATGATCCTGCGCATTCTTCCTACAGTTATGTTCTTAGACATAAGTAAGGCTGATTTAGCCTTGCAGAGTGACTGGCCAGAGAGAGAGCAATACACATTAAGCACCTTCATGAGGTTCCTTATTGATATGCTGTCACCACCTGCAAAGAGAAGAATGTCATCAGCATACATAAGGTGAGAGATTAGAGGGGAACCATCCGAATGGTGATAGTGAGCAATGCTGCCGCTTTCAAACTCTTGGTGAATGGACTGCGAGAGTACATATTGCACTAGGATGAAGAGGAAAGGGGATAAAGGATTCCCTTGTCTTAGCCCCTGAGTAGATTGAAAGAATCCGAGGGATACTCCATTGAGTTGTACAAAGAACCATTGCCCTTGTATACACCTCATGAGAAGTGCAATAAGCTCCTCGCTAAAGCCCTTAGATCTGAAGACAACTTCCAAAAAACCCCAACGTACTCTATCAAAGTCTTTTGACATGTCCCATTTGAGCATCACATTCCCTCCCTTCTACTTTTTTTTTTGCAAAGATTGGATCATCTCTTGAGTTAGGTTGATATTCTCAAAGATACTATGCCCTGTAACGAATGCTCCTTGCTCTTCTCTGACAAGCTGCGGCATATAGGCTTTGAGCCGTGTGGCTATCACCTTATAAGAAATCAAACTGATTGGTCTGTTTATCAAAAGAGTCTGGGTGCTCTACTTTGGCAATCAATGTGATTGTGTTGGAGGCGAACATCCTGGGCAGATCATAACCTTCAAAGAAATATTTGACAGCCACAATCAAATCCTGTCCTGTAATTGTCCATGCGGTTTTGAAGAGCCCTGATCCAAAGCCACCCGAGCAAGGGGAGCTACTGCCGGGGATGGACCACAATGCCGCCTTTATTTCCATAGTGGTTGGTGACTTAAGCAAGTCTCTGTTCTCATCCCCTGATAGCTTGTTTTCCCACATCATGTCCAGATCCTCTCTTAAGAGAAGTCCCCTTCCATTTTGGTTTGATAAAAGCCTTTCAAAGTACCTCACAACTTCCTCATGAATAATTCTTTGGTCTTCTAGCAACCTATCATCTTGGAGTGTCATCCGCGTGATGCATTTCCTATTCTGCCTGGCTTTGATGACTGAGTGGAACAATGCAGTGTTCTTGTTTCCATCCTTTACCCAAGCTTTTTTGAATATCTGTTCCAAACGATTCAGTTCTCTAGTCTCCCTGATAGGCCATCTCAGTGGAATCGAGATACTGATTTTGTAGCTCTATTTTAAGCTTGTTCATTTCCTGCTAGAGAACACTGATGTGCACTTTTGTCCTTTCAAAGGAGACCTTGTTCTAGGTGTGCAGGGCCACCCTCATCAGTTTAATTTTTTGGCCCAACAACAGCAGTCCAGGTGACCCTGTCACTGAAGTTCAAGTATCAGAGACAAGTTTTTGAAAAGTCTCTGTTGTAGCCCACATCTCTAGATATCTGAATTGCCTAACTCCATAGTTCTCTATTTGCTCCATTAGCTGAAACATCAAAGGACTGTGATTAGATGATTTGGGGGGCTAGCAATTGATAAAAACTAGATGGTTTCCTGTCAAATATTCTTCATTAACGAGAACTCTGTCAAGGTGAGCCCAGGCATGGTTCAATCCAGTGTGACTATTGCACCAAGAGAACCTTCTACTAGTCTTCTTTAGATCCGGTAGTGCACATTTATCTATGCAGTCATTAAATTCACGCATAGGCTGGGAAGCCCGTAGAGCACCACCTTTTCTTTCGTAATCAAACCTAATTACATTGAAATCTCCTAAGATGATCCAGGGGAGTCCAGTTGGGTTGACTACCTCCAAATGTTGCCATATGTCTCTTCTTCGCAGATACACAAACGTAACTATAGCCTCTATTCCAACACTTCTCCATCTGCTTGTCACAGCTTGTTCATGCCTGCTCAATACCTGAAAGTCCTCATCATCCTTCCACAGAATCCAAATTTTCCCAGACTGTTCAACATTTGTAATTGAGTCTGGTAGACCTAGAGAGTGTGGCAAGTACCCAATTCTATTGTCTAGTTGAAAAGTCTTTGCTAATGCTAGAATTCCAATTAAATGAGTCTACATCCAGCTTTTCAAGTGAGGTTTGGCTCGCCTTAAGCCTCTACTATTCCAGAAAAAAATTCTCCTAGACATAAGCGCTTTGCTTAGTCTCTGTACAATTCGTACGATTTTGGTGTTTTTGGACTCGAGCTGATCTTCTCAGCCTCTTGGGAGATCCCTGGTATTCCTTTGTGCCTATAACTGGCTCTGAATCATAAAGTTTCTGGCTAAAAATGACTGTCTTTCTGCCAATCACCTCTTCTTTTGACTCTTAATTTTCTTGTTATGATGAGTCGTCCATCAGACGCCATAATCATCCAACACTAGAGTCCGACTCTCTGTCCATATTTTGAATTTTCCAGATTTCCAGGTCCTCAAGCTTGCTGGTCTCGCCCGTATCCATACCTACCGCATTGTCAATACCCTCCACATATTGCTCTTTTAACTTAATGGTCTGAACGTGCTCTGCCAGGTACCTCGATTCTGATACATGAACTACTTCCTGAGCGCTTTTATTCTTACTCTTTCTTGTGTACCTATTTGACAGAATCCTTCATTTTGCTAGTAGGATTTATAAACCGTGATTTTCGTTCTTCAATGTTTTGTACTGCATTAAAATCCCCACAAATGCACCAAAACATACTGGGGGGCTTGTTGTAGCTTGTTTAAGATTTCCAGCCAGAGCAACTTCTTAAGTGGTAGCTCACACGGGGAGTAGGTGTTCAGAATTGTGATTTTTCGTTTCTTTTCCTCCCACCATCCAACTATTGTGAGCATCCTTTAGTTTCTTGAATACACATCAACTGGGTTTTCTATTTACGGACCATCTCTTCTTTTGGTATTTGTTCTCTTCCTCATATCTCCCATTCCACTTACATATTAGTAATGTTTGGTTTACTTGATCCTCACCGTCCATCTCTATCTGCTCTTTGATCTGCCCAATGCTGCTACAATACCGTGCTTCCATCTGCTCGATGATTGCAGTTAGCTCCTCTAGTGGAGCATTTGATTTCATTTGAAGCTCTTTTCCTAAATCTAGTATTTTTTGGTTTTGATTCATATTTCGAGTTTAAACATGAAATACTTGCTATTAAAGTAGAGTGTAGGGATAGTTTTTCTGACTTGATTTCCCACTTTGCCGCATGACGACTTATCTCGGCTTTTTCTGGGGTGCTTGCCAAGTCCAGATAGTAATCTGCAATTTTTTTGCAGTTGCTCTTGTTGCTTTACTGCATTTCTACCACCTTGAGTTTTTTCTTTCCCTTTTTCCGTTGATACTGAGCCTGCTCCTTATCTGTTTCCTGCCCCACATTGGTTGTCCACTTGGCCTGTCGGTATGCAGCTCAATCCCGTGTTGGAGCTATTGGGTTAACTGACATTTGAACCAACCCATTGGCTTTCTGTATCGTGGGCTTCAGAACTAATTTTGCATCCTGGCGTTCAGAATTTATCTACTCGGACCCATCATCATCCCGTAGTCCATCATCTGTCTGCCTAGAACCGTCAACACACCGTAGGCCATCATATGTTTTCATTTAGACCAGCCCCACAGTAGATATAATTTCCTTTGTCGCCTGCAACGAATATGGAATTCGCTCGAATCCTGTAGGTGGTGTATCCAAGCCTTCTTCTTTGCTCCAGCCATACATTCCTCGAGTAATTCAATGAGTGAGGCATTAATTTCATCCAACGGACCAGAGGTAGCCGTTAGGATGGTGATTGTCATCCTCTCACTATCGTCTAGGGCCTGCTGCTGCGACCAAATGGCCCTATTTCAGGCAATCATTGATGCCAATGCTAGGTAATCAACGTTACTAAGTGATTGGGCCTTCTTCCCTGCCGCGTCTCCCATTATCGTTGAGTCTCCTACCCCCGTCTTCTTCACAGACTAGTCTTTGGTAAGCAATCACACCTTGTCTTCCTCCACGAAGAGGTTTATGGACTCTTGTTCGATATCAACTTCTACAGCTCAGGCATAAGTCTCCATCTTGATGGCCTCTCCAGCTCAGTCCCTCCATCTTGTTGGCCTCTCCAGCTCAGGCATAGGTCTCCATCTTGATGGCCCCTGGCTAAGTGTTAGACATCATCTCGCTGGTCCCACAACAAACGATGTCAACTCCGACCTGCAACAATCAAACGTTGGACGGGTAAAACATCTCTAATCCATGATTGGAAGTAGTTCAACACCATGTCAATCATTGATAAACCAATATTTATAGCCAACTCAACAACCTTTGAATCAGTCTATGAATGAGGGTTACATACTAGCTCCTCCAATTTTCCAATATCTCACAGGCCATCATCGGCTGTGCCCACTCTAATTGCTTCCACCCCTGTAATCATATCCATCATTAGCAGAGAACAGTTCAAAGCCCCCTATTTTGAATAATCACATAATATAACTCGATTTAAGATAAATCTCAAATCAAACCAAGCCATCTTAGTAATCTCAAAGACATTAATGTTACTCGACAGCTTGGAAATTCCACTCCCGAACCTCCCACCAACCTCTGCAAAGTCATCACAGAATTCAAAAATAGGTCTCTCATTTGGTCTGGACACAACTTGGTCGGGCTTATGTTCAGATTTTGGTGGAGGGGGCCAGGAACGAGGCAAAGACCGAGGATTGGTGAGTTAGAGTTATACTGATCTCTGAGAGGTCTTCTTTCACCCTGCTTGATGGCGAGGTCAACGAAGAAATGTTGTCAATTGGAGATTCAGTGCCTTCGTGCTGCTTCAGCTCGGCCTTCCGCCCGTTAATGTCATCATTGTCATCATCAATGAACTCGAGAGATTTCGCGATAGATCGAGCTAGCCATGACATTCTTATTCGTGAACAATCAAGTCGATTCTCCGAGTGGAGTCGCCGACGTTTTGCCTTTCATCGGGATTGAGTGATTTATAGACTAAACTTGGGCTCCTGGTTTGTCTGTCTCTTGCTCGAGAATGATTGCTTCGCCGCGTCACTGGTTCATGGCTAGGGTTCAAGGGAAATCTCCCCCTTCCTTCTTTTTTCTTTTTTCTATCTAGACGAAAACGAAATAACTAACCTACCAAAAACAAAACTATTTTTCAGGGTCGCCAGTCAGTTAGAGAAAGCTCTCTTTTTCTCTCCCTAAGATTCGAGTATTCAAACCTGGCTCTAATCATGTTGTAAACAATATAAAAACCCGTACTTTATTAACCATAATCCCTTGGGGGTATATATAGTACTACAAATCAAATCCTACCAAATCTAGAATCATAAATCCTATAAAATTCTATCAAATAAACCAATAACTTTATCAGTTAACTACCAAATAAATAAGATATGAACAAGGGGTGAAGCAGAAAATGAGCTCCATGGTGAGTGGAGCGAAAGTGAAGCAGAGTTCTTACCATTTGCCATGTAGCTGACAATAACAAAGGTGAAAAGGCTAACTAGGCGGCATACTAAGAAGTTCCGTTCTAGAGGATATAAAGGTTATGATCTTTCTTTTAGTTCAATTTATTATAACTTATGGTCATTGAGTCATTTGTTCTTCGGTCGTGCAACCATAATCATGTGTTTGATGGCGCGTGGGCAGTAGCAACGTAGTATTTGGCATGGGTGGACGGAGAGGGGGTCCATATCCCTCCCTGGGCCCGCGGTCGTACCCTTAGGGCTAGGCCCCTTGTTCCCTCTAATTTTTTTTATTTTTTTTACTGCAATTTTATTTTATATCAAAACATATCTGAATTTACAGTCATACCTCTGACCTCTCCCCCTCCTAATGTAAAAACAAAAGGTTCTATCTTATCTCAATTTTTTACAATAATTTTATAGCTAGTGCTCCGATGATTTCTTTCTTTATGGATTTTGAGTTCTCAAACTCTTTCTGACATCTTTCAGCGACCAAGATTAGTAATTTTTATTTAGGATTTCTTTTCAATTGAATTTTATTTAAGTTATTGTTATCTCCGTTCAGTTCTAATCTGTTTATGTTTTTTTATAATCTCTATTTAATGAACATGTTCTGTTCGTGTATATCGATTTTGAGAAATATTTGTATAAATAAATTAGGCAGTACAAATAAATTAGGTAGTATTAAATGGTTTAACTTTTATTTTTAATTTTTATTATTGTTTGTGCTTATAAAATTATTGATTATGTAAATTATTTTATAATGATAATAAATAATTTACATTGTCCCCCTAAAAAAAGATATTTCTCCCCTCCCCTAAATTTTTTTATGACCCTTCTAAAAAATATTTGCGTATGCCACTTTAAATTTTTTTTGGGTCATCCCTAAAAACTTTTTGGGCGTCTGCCCTTGGTGTTTGGTCGACTTTTATTGAAAGGAAACGAACTCATTAACTGTGTTTACTGTGCTAGCATTTGCTAATAAGGTCTAACTCCACATTCTAAATTAAATTTACCAGCAGTCCCTGCTGTGTCTGTCTCCCATTGATCCGCATTCAGTTTGTCTACTTCATGTCAGGCAGTTCAGGTTTTTGGAAAAGGACCTTGATGATGAAAACTAAAATGTAGTTTGTATTTCAAGTATACCATTTCAGCAGAAAGAGTCACTTCTAGCATCTCCCATGGAGAGTACACCATTCGAAAGTGATTTCTAAAGCAACAGATCCAATTTGTCTGTTAGCAGTTTGCTGCAGTAAGAGACGAGCGTGTGGTGAAAGCGGCCATTTTTGTAATTAGGGCAAAGCCAACATAAGTCTTACATTTATATACCCTTCATTGGTCAGACCTATCCTAGGTGTACAAGTCAACAGAAAAGAAAACTGTGTTTATGTCTAAGAGTGTGTAAAGTAAAGCTATAATTAATTATTGGCAGTCGGATTGTAAATATGATGAACGTCTCTGATTTAATCCTTCTGTGTGAGCTTCCAAATTCATGTGGTCAACAGAGTTCTGTGGATCAGCAGAACCAGAGTGCGCAGGACCAAATTTCATCACCGCGTTCCACAAGCTCATCTTGGAGAGGAGGAAGGTAAAGGAAGTTCCAGAAAGAGCTTTCGTGAAGGCATCAGCAAGCTGAAGGTTCGATCGGACATGAGAGAGCAAGATAAAGCCGGATTTTTACTGATCACAGATGACATGACAATCGATCTCGATGTGCTTTGTGCGTTCATGAAACACAAGATTCGCAGTAATGGCAATGGCAGCCTTGTTGTCGCACCAGAGAGGCACGGGCAGAGATAAGGGGACACGAAAGTCCGTAAGCATAGATAAGGGGACACGAAAGTCCGTAAGCATAGATAAGGGGACACGAAAGTCCGTAAGCCTATAAACGATCCACTGGATCTCCCTCACCGTCGATGCCACATCACGATATTTCGCTTCAGCAGATGAACAAGAGATCATGGCCTATTTTTTAGCCTTCCAAGAAACCAAACATGGCCCAAGGAAGATACCATAACCGGTAAGAGAATGCTGAGTCGTCTTACAGTTTGCCCAATCCACATCACAATAGGCTTGGAGGCGAAGCTGAGAGTGAGCAAGGTAGTAAAGTCCCAGACTCGTATTGCCAGAGACATAGCGCAGAAAGTGAGTGGCAACATGCCAATGTGAATCATGAGGGGAATGCACGAACTGGCTAAGTTGCTGAACTGCAAAGGTAAGGTAAGGTCTTGTGTAACTGAGATAGAGAAGACGAACAACAAGATGCCGGAACTTTTTCGGGTTGTGATAGAGCGGTGGAGCATCATTGTAAACAACCGCTAATTTGAGACCCGGAGGAAATAGCATGGCAACTGCAATGCAGTTCAGAAAACCAGCATCGTTGAGCAACTCCCGTATGTATTTCTTTTGACTAATATAGAGCCCATGATTAGAATATTGAGCCCCCCAAGGTCTTTGATGGAAAAAACTTCGTAAAGATAAGCTATAACCTTGGTGAGCTCCTCAATGTGAGTACCAGTGAGCAAATACACAAGAAGAAAAGGCTGATATGCTGGCCGATGGAGAATAAAAAAATAGTGGTCATGACATAATTGTTGAAAACCGCATCCACTCAAGGCATCTGTGAATTTTAGGTTCCATTGCCGAGATGCTTGTTTGAGCCCATAGAGGGACTTTTTAAGAAGACAAACTTGATCCTTACCAACTTTTGTGTAACCCAAAGGCGGATGCATGAAAACCTCCTCATCAAGAGAGCCATGTAAAAAAGCATTATTAACATCGAGTTGATGAATCGGCCAGTCCCGAGATGCTGCTACTGCAAGAAGTAATCTCACCGTCACCACTTTAGCCACAGGACTAAAAATCTCCTCAAAGTTGTGTCCTGCTACCTGAGTATATCCCTTAGCGACCAAACGTGCCTTGAATCTGTCAATGGAACCATTAGGGCGACATTTAACTTTGTAGACCCATTTACAACCAATAACTCTTTTACCAGGAGGTAGTGTGGTTAATTCCCAGGTCCCATTATTCTCCAATGCCTGTAGTTCCTCATTCATAGCCTTGATCCACTGTTGATTATTTTTGGCCTGATTGTAGCTCGTGGGTTCTGTGAATGTTGAAAACTGGGCCACAAAATCACAGTATGCTGGACTGAACATTGAGCATGAGTCAGAGGGATAAGTGCAAGAGAAGGATGTCTCAAAATCATGTAGGAGGACTGAAGGCTTTCTGACTGGATCACCTCGCCGCAATGGTATGGCAGGCAAAGAGGTTGGAAGAGGGATGTGTTCAGATCCATCTGAGGAGGAGAAAGGAAGATCAGAGGCTTGTGGTGATGATGTAGCAGATTCTAAATTGGGCTAATGGAGTGATGGTGTAGCAGATTCTAGATTGGGTAAAGGGGTGACAGGAACTGGATGTGAAGATGATGTAGGATTAAAGTGCTCTGTATAAGGGGAACTAGCTGGGAATAGTGAGAATTCTGCAGGGGAATCTGTATGGTTTGAGTCACACGGAAAAGTTGACTCATGAAACACAATATCTCGGGAGATAACCACTTTGTTCAAGTCAGGGACATACACTTTGTAACCACGTTGATTAGGACGGTACCCAACAAAATATCCTTTGAAGGATCGGTGATCAAGTTTATCCCGTCGGGGCCCTTTGTTCAATACATAAATTAAGCACCCAAAGCGCGCAGATGGGATAGATCAGGTTTGTTGCCATGGACAATTTCATATGGAGTTTTCCAATGGAGTGTACGGCTAGGCCAGCGATTTAAGACATAAGTTGCTGTGAGAACGGATTCCCCCAAAAACTTTTTGGATAGTTTGGATTGAAACAGAAGACCTCGGGCTATTTGGATCAATGTTCTATGCCTCCTTTAAACAATACCATTTTGTTGAGGAGTGTAGGGACAACTCCTTTGATGAACAATGCCTAGCTGGGTGAACAAAGTTCTACAAGTTGAATTTATGAACTCAGTGCCATTGTCTGTGCGGATAGCTTTGACAGCGGCATTGTACGGTGTTTTCACAAGTGTAAGAAAGTTGGCAATGAGTTGACAGACCATGGCCTTAGATTGGAGTAGATAAGTCCATGTCCCCCTACTTTTATCATCTACAATTGTTAAAAAATATTGACAATTGGTAATGGAAGGAATTTTATACGGGACCCAAACATCCATGTGCAGGAAGTCAAAACAATGTGCCGAGATGCTAGTGCTAAGAGAATAACGATCACAAATTTGCTGGGACAGAGGACAAATTTCACATAATAATTCACTTTTGTTCAGCAACGTTGCAAAGTTTGGATAGCTAGAATGAGTCAATACATCAAAGGAGGGATGCCCCAATCTACTATGCATCAAAAGGGGGCTAATTACAGTGAACGCAGCCCCTAACTCTGTTTGTGCCAAAAAGGGATGACTTGAAGCTGGATGAGACTGCTGAGACGACAAAAGGAGTTGCTGGACATGCTGGATGAGCTGCGGATCAAAAGAGGTTGTGCGCAAGACATAAAGCCCTTTGACAACAGTCCCCACAGCAAGGATAGTAGCAGTTCTAAGGTCCTGAAAAATGCAGAAATTAGGAAGAAACCGGCATGAGATACCAGATGACAGCAGGAGCTTCCTAACTGACAACAAGTTATGTTTAAAGCTGGGAATATATAGGCAAGAAAGTAGGGACAGGGAGTTGGACAGTGTGGAATCACCATGGCAGAACACGGGTTTGGTCGTACCATCTGGTAGCCAAACAAGCGTTAGAGATTTAAAAGAACAGAGGTTGGATAACATGCTCAAGTCAGTGCACATGTGATTAGTGGCCCCCGTGTTGATGATCCAATCTGTATGCAATATGCTTTCAACTACAAATGGTGTAAGCAAGGAATGCACTATCATACCTGCAAAGTCGATGTAATGAGCCATGTTTACTGTCATTGGATCCATCTGATCAGCAGCTGCCTTTCCCTTAGCGAGGCGCTGCAGGTCGCGCTGCATCTGCGCAATGATCTCATAAAGATTGCCCATTTCATCTACCTTGAAATCAAGCAGGGTTGCGGTCGAGCCCCCATCATCCTACACTGCAATCTGATTAGCAGCATTATACGTCTTTCCTTTAGGTTTCTGAATACCCCTGTCATCAGGATAACCCTTGAGCTGATAACAAGTTTCAATCGTGTGCCCTTTCCTACCACAATGTGTGCATTCTGGGCGCCCCTTGAGTTTGTAGCACACATCAATCGCATGGCCACTCCTTCCACAGTGCTGACAGACAATGTGTCCTCTCTCAGGTTTATCAAATCTGTTTCTCTGATGCACATATCCCTCTGGTTTCGGTCCAATTCCTCTCGCCACCAAGGCCACATTCATGTCATCACTTCCAGTCCCCATGTTCAAGCTCACTTGCCGGTGTTTTTCTGCTGTAATTATTATGTTATACAATTTATCTAATTGCGGCAGCGGCTCCAAGCACATAATCTGGCTCTTCTCGTGCTCATACGTCTCGTTCAACCCCATCAAGTACTCCATCACGCGATCTTCATTTTCTCTCCTTTTTAGAAGTTTTCCCACCTCTCCTTCGATTTGAGGAAGAGGTCTAAGTTGCTCGTATTGGTTCCAAACTTGCTTCAGTCTCCAAAAATGTTCTCCTGCACTTGCTGTCCCCTGGCGCAACGTTGCAACAGTTCGTTTTAATTCAAAAAGAAGTGGCATACTAGCTGTTCCGAACCTGCCTTCCAAATCAACCCACAACTGTCGTGCATCATGCACAAACATAAACTGCTTCATCAAGTCTGTGATCATGGAGCCTTTCAGCCAGGAGCACACCAAGCTGTTGGCCTATTTCCATTTCAAGAACAACTTGGTGTCCTCCTTTGGTTTTTCAAGAGTTCCTTCTACGAAACCCAGCTTTAATTTTGCTTCAAGCGCAGATTCTACCGCACTTCTCCAGATTAAAAAATTGGTATCGTTCAGAAGAATACCAACTAGCTGAGTTCCTGGACTGTCCGCACCATGAACTTGCAATTGCTCCTCAAGAAATGTATTTGCGTTTCCAGCCATGCCAACTCTCTGAATCAGTCCAGTAGCTCTGAAAAGGCAACTATGATGTCGGGCAAACAAGCTCGAACCAACGGAGAGACAGATTTGAGAGCACCTTAAACAACATATTCAACTTGTTTGTTATCAGTTTGCAGCAGTAAACAGAGAAATGAGCGTGCGGCGAAAGCAACAATTTTTCATTAGGGCAAAGTCAACACAAGTATTACACTTATATACCCTCCATTGGTCAGACCTATCCCACGTGTACAAGTCAACAGAAAAGAAAATGTGTATATGTCTAAGAGTGTGTATAGTAAAAACTATAATCAATTATTGACCGTCGGATTGTAAATGTGATGAGTGTCTCTGATTTAATCCTTCTGTGTGAGCTTCCAAGTTCATGTCTTCAATAGAGGTCTGCGGATCAGCAGAACCAGAGTATGCAGGACTTGATTTCATCACACACACACACACACGCTCAAGAGGAGCATTCCACAAGCTCATCTTGGAGAGGAGGAAGGTAAAATAAGTTCCAAAAAGAGCTTTCGTGAAGGCATCAACAATCTGAAGGTTCGACCGGACATGAGATGGCAAGCTTAAGTCGGATTTGTACTGATCACAGACGACATGACAGTCGATCTCGATGTGCTTCGTGCATTCATGAAACACATGATTCGCAGCAATAGCAATGGCAGCTTGGCTATCGCACCAGGGAGGCACGGGCAGAGATAGTGGGACACGAAAGTCCATAAGCATATAAATGATCCACTGTATCTCCCTCACTGTCGATTCCATGGCACGATACTCTGCTTCAACAGAGGAACAAGAGACTGTGGTTTGTTTCTTAGCCTTCCAGGAAACCAAACATGGCCCAAGGAAGACACCATAACCTGTAAGAGAATGCCGAGTCATCTTACAGTTTTCCCAATCCGCATCACAATATGCGTGGAGGCGAAGCTGGGAGTTTGCAGGGTAGTAAAGTCCTAGACTCATATTACCAAAGAGATAGTGTAGAACATGGGCGGCGGCATGCCAATGTGAATCATGAGGGGAATGCACGAACTAGCTAAGTTGCTGAACTGCAAAGGTAAGATCCGGTCTTGTGTAACTGAGATAGAGAAGACGACCAACAAGACGCCAGAACTTTTCTGGGTTGTGATAGAGCGGGGAAGCATCATTGTCAACAACCCCTATTTTGAGACCCGGAGGAAATGGCATGGCAGCCGCAGTGCAATGCAGAAAACCAGCATCGCTGAGCAACTCACGTATGTATTTCTTTTGACTAATATAGAGCCCGTGAGAGGAACGTGATAGCTCCATGCCAAGAAAATATCGAGCCTCCCCAAGGTCTTTGATGGAAAAAACTTGGTCAATATAGGTTTTAACCTTTGTTATCTCCTCAATGTGAGTACCAGTGAGCAGAACGTCATCGACGTACACAAGAAGAAAAAGCTGATATGCTGGCCGGTGGAGAATGAAAAAATAGTGGTCATGGCATGATTGTTGAAAACCATATGCATTCAAGGCATCTGTGAATTTTAGGTTCCATTGCCGAGATGCTTGTTTTAGCCCATAGAGGGACCTTTTAAAAAGACAAACTTGACCCTTACCAGCTTTTGTGTAACCCAAAGGCGGATGCATGAAAACTTCCTCATCAAGAGATCCATATAAAAAGGCATTATTAACATCAAGTTGATGAATCGACTAGTTCCGAGATGCTGCTACTGCAAGAAGTAATCTCACCGTCACAACTTTAGCCACGGGACTAAAAATCTCCTCAAAGTATTGTCCTTCTACCTGAGTATATCCCTTAGCGACCAAACGCACCTTGAATCTGTCAATGGAACCATCAGGGAGACATTTAGCTTTGTAGACCCACTTACAACCAATAGCCCTTTTTCCAAGAGGCAGGGTGGTTAATTCCCAGGTCCCATTATTCTCCAATGCCTGTAGTTCCTCATTCATAGCCTTGATCCACTGTTGATTATTTTTGGCCTGATTGTAGCTCGTGGGTTCTGTGAATGTTGAAAACTGGGCCACAAAATCACAGTATGCTGGACTGAACATTGAGCATGAGTCAGAGGGATAAGTGCAAGAGAAGGATGTCTCAAAATCATGTAGGAGGACTGAAGGCTTTCTGACTGGATCACCTCGCCGCAATGGTATGGCAGGCAAAGAGGTTGGAAGAGGGATGTGTTCAGATCCATCTGAGGAGGAGAAAGGAAGATCAGAGGCTTGTGGTGATGATGTAGCAGATTCTAAATTGGGCTAATGGAGTGATGGTGTAGCAGATTCTAGATTGGGTAAAGGGGTGACAGGAACTGGATGTGAAGATGATGTAGGATTAAAGTGCTCTGTATAAGGGGAACTAGCTGGGAATAGTGAGAATTCTGCAGGGGAATCTGTATGGTTTGAGTCACACGGAAAAGTTGACTCATGAAACACAATATCTCGGGAGATAACCACTTTGTTCAAGTCAGGGACATACACTTTGTAACCACGTTGATTAGGACGGTACCCAACAAAATATCCTTTGAAGGATCGGTGATCAAGTTTATCCCGTCGGGGCCCTTTGTTCAATACATAAATTAAGCACCCAAAGCGCGCAGATGGGATAGATCAGGTTTGTTGCCATGGACAATTTCATATGGAGTTTTCCAATGGAGTGTACGGCTAGGCCAGCGATTTAAGACATAAGTTGCTGTGAGAACGGATTCCCCCAAAAACTTTTTGGATAGTTTGGATTGAAACAGAAGACCTCGGGCTATTTGGATCAATGTTCTATGCCTCCTTTAAACAATACCATTTTGTTGAGGAGTGTAGGGACAACTCCTTTGATGAACAATGCCTAGCTGGGTGAACAAAGTTCTACAAGTTGAATTTATGAACTCAGTGCCATTGTCTGTGCGGATAGCTTTGACAGCGGCATTGTACGGTGTTTTCACAAGTGTAAGAAAGTTGGCAATGAGTTGACAGACCATGGCCTTAGATTGGAGTAGATAAGTCCATGTCCCCCTACTTTTATCATCTACAATTGTTAAAAAATATTGACAATTGGTAATGGAAGGAATTTTATACGGGACCCAAACATCCATGTGCAGGAAGTCAAAACAATGTGCCGAGATGCTAGTGCTAAGAGAATAACGATCACAAATTTGCTGGGACAGAGGACAAATTTCACATAATAATTCACTTTTGTTCAGCAACGTTGCAAAGTTTGGATAGCTAGAATGAGTCAATACATCAAAGGAGGGATGCCCCAATCTACTATGCATCAAAAGGGGGCTAATTACAGTGAACGCAGCCCCTAACTCTGTTTGTGCCAAAAAGGGATGACTTGAAGCTGGATGAGACTGCTGAGACGACAAAAGGAGTTGCTGGACATGCTGGATGAGCTGCGGATCAAAAGAGGTTGTGCGCAAGACATAAAGCCCTTTGACAACAGTCCCCACAGCAAGGATAGTAGCAGTTCTAAGGTCCTGAAAAATGCAGAAATTAGGAAGAAACCGGCATGAGATACCAGATGACAGCAGGAGCTTCCTAACTGACAACAAGTTATGTTTAAAGCTGGGAATATATAGGCAAGAAAGTAGGGACAGGGAGTTGGACAGTGTGGAATCACCATGGCAGAACACGGGTTTGGTCGTACCATCTGGTAGCCAAACAAGCGTTAGAGATTTAAAAGAACAGAGGTTGGATAACATGCTCAAGTCAGTGCACATGTGATTAGTGGCCCCCGTGTTGATGATCCAATCTGTATGCAATATGCTTTCAACTACAAATGGTGTAAGCAAGGAATGCACTATCATACCTGCAAAGTCGATGTAATGAGCCATGTTTACTGTCATTGGATCCATCTGATCAGCAGCTGCCTTTCCCTTAGCGAGGCGCTGCAGGTCGCGCTGCATCTGCGCAATGATCTCATAAAGATTGCCCATTTCATCTACCTTGAAATCAAGCAGGGTTGCGGTCGAGCCCCCATCATCCTACACTGCAATCTGATTAGCAGCATTATACGTCTTTCCTTTAGGTTTCTGAATACCCCTGTCATCAGGATAACCCTTGAGCTGATAACAAGTTTCAATCGTGTGCCCTTTCCTACCACAATGTGTGCATTCTGGGCGCCCCTTGAGTTTGTAGCACACATCAATCGCATGGCCACTCCTTCCACAGTGCTGACAGACAATGTGTCCTCTCTCAGGTTTATCAAATCTGTTTCTCTGATGCACATATCCCTCTGGTTTCGGTCCAATTCCTCTCGCCACCAAGGCCACATTCATGTCATCACTTCCAGTCCCCATGTTCAAGCTCACTTGCCGGTGTTTTTCTGCTGTAATTATTATGTTATACAATTTATCTAATTGCGGCAGCGGCTCCAAGCACATAATCTGGCTCTTCTCGTGCTCATACGTCTCGTTCAACCCCATCAAGTACTCCATCACGCGATCTTCATTTTCTCTCCTTTTTAGAAGTTTTCCCACCTCTCCTTAGATGTGAGGAAGAGGTCTAAGCTGCTTGTATTGGTCCCAAACTTGCTTCAGTCTCCCAAAATGTTCTCCTGCACTTCCTGGCGCAACGTTGCAACAGTTCTTTTTAGTTCAAAAAGAAGTGGCAGACTTGCTGTTCCGAACCTGCCTTCCAGATCAACCCACAACTGTCGTGCATCATGCACAAACATAAACTGCTTCATCAATTCTGGGATCATGGAGCCTTTCAGCCAGGAGCACACCAAGCTGTTTGCCCTTTTCCATTTCAAGAACAGCTTGGTGTCCTCCTTTGGTTTTTCAAGAGTTCCGTCTACGAAACCCAACTTTAATTTTGCTTCAAGTGCATATTCTACCGCACTTCTCCAGGTTAGAAAATTGGTATCGTTCAGAAGAATACCAACTAGCTGAGTTCCTGGACTGTCCGAGCCATGAAATTGCAACTGTTCCTCCAGGAATGCATTTGTGTTTCCAGCCATGCCAACTCTCTGAATCAGTCGTTTGAAAAGAAACAACTACGATGTCGGGCGAACAAGCTTGAACCAACGGAGAGACAGATTTGAGAGCACCTAAAGCTCTGATACCATCTAAAGCAACAGATCCAATTTGAATGTTAGCAGTTTGCAGCAGTAAATGTAGAGAGACGAGTGTGTGTCGAAAGCAAAGCCAACATAAGTCTTACACTTATATACCCTCCATTGGTCAGACCCATCCTACGTGTACAAGTCAACAGAAAAGAAAACTGTGTATATGTCTAAGAGTGTGTATAGTAAAGCTATAATTAATTATTGGCCGTCGGAATGTAAATGTCATGAACGTCTCTGATTTAATCCTTCTGTGTGAGCTTCCAAATTCATGTGTTCAACAGAGCTCTGCGGATCAGCAGAACCATAGTACGCAGGACCAGATTTCATCATGATTCTTCCGGTGAAACCTCGCCATACGAGGATTTCCAGGAGTAAGGCTGCAGATATTTATAGGAACTGTAGCATTTGAATTTTAGAGGCAAGAGGTTATTGCACAGAGTTCTCATGGCCGCAGGTTACAAAATTTAACAGACAACACTAACCGGTTACAGCAAGCTCATTTTCCGTCTCCAATCAAATTCGTTTGTATTACTGGTGTTGAGCCAACGTACTGGCTCAGGGGAAACGGAGATACACCTATGGAGGATGAAATCACCATTGGAAGTTTGCCACTTTTGTCACTATCACTATGTAAATTGTATTGACAGAGTTCCTCATGTTCTTCAAGATGACATGTAAAGTTCACTGTTTAGATTCACTTCCTATATCTTTGTTTCTCCTCAGGAGGAAAATTGTAGGCTCAAAAGAGCAAATAATTTTGTTGCATGTCAAAAGGTTGACATGAGTCATGAATCATGTTTACTTATAAAAATAAATAAAAAAAATAGTCATGAATCATGTTACTGTGTTTATAATTAGAATAGATGGCCATTTTGTTGCTATCTGTACACAAGGTTGCTTATTTGAATGCATTTAGGCCCTGTTTTGCGCAACCTTCTTAAAATTATAATTCAATTATAAGCACATTTTTTCAAAAAATAACTCTTCATTTTTACAAAAAAAATTCTTATAATCCAATTATAAGCATAAGAGGGTTTGCGCAAAACACCCCGTAAACCAGCAGTTGTGTGTTACATTACACCTGCTTTCAAAGTCAAGTGGGAAGAAAAAGGAAAGGGGTATTGCAGCAACAGACGACAGAGAGCAGCTTTTTAGACTACTTTGGGAATATAATGAAAAAAAACAAAATGGATTAGGCATACGAAAACATGAAAAAGGAAAAACTGCACTTTTTTTTAAATCCTTTTTCTCTCTCCTCGGTCCCTTTTCTTTCACTTTATTCGGAGGACTGCTTGCTTTTTGGAATTTCGGAATCTGTCGCGCCTTTAGATTCAAATGGCTAACAAAAATGTACGTATAACAAAGAGTGACAGAGAAGCGGGGACGTAGCTTAGCGGCGAAACATGCGGCCTTCGTTCCTCAGGGTTTGCCTAGAGGTCGAGGGTTCGAGCTCCCAGTGGGAAGAATTCGCTGTTATTCTGAGATTAATCGGAGGGGCCAGTGGGTCCAAATGATACTCTGGTCGGTAGGGGGTGTAATCGGGGCGGTCGTCGTTAGTGGCGGCTTCTCCCCGACTCACGCAGTAAGGCTTAAGGGGCAGGACACAAATTGCCTGCAACCTGGGTCCGCGACACATACTACTTATCAAAAAAAAAAGGGAGGGGAAGGCGATAGGAGCAGTCGCCCCCACTCCCAAAAAACGTTGCTAAGTTTTGGTGGCAATTTTTTTTTTCACCCCATCTCATTCGCCAAGAATTTTTTATCATAAAAATGAATTATATTACTATGATTTTTATCAAAAAAATATCATTGACCATCGGAATGTCTATATAAATTTCGCCCCGCCCGCGCCCGCCAGACCCGCGCCCGCGCGGTTAGCGGGCGGGATGCGGTAAACAGTTTTTTTTTATGCGGTTACCGCGTCCCGCAACTTAAAATCCGCAGGTTAACCAGAATCCAGATTCGCGACAAAACACATTTTGACAGAGTCTTCGCCCTTCGGCCTTCGCGACTCCATCTTCTCCGTCTTCTTCGCGACAAATTCTTCTTCGCGACTTCGCGACTCCATCTTCTTCTCGACTCTGTCTCCTTCGCGACTCCATCTTCTTCTCGATTTGTTGCCCGTCAGCGACTTTCGGCGAGGTTAAGGTAAGTACTAAGTACGGGTGGTACGGGTTCGTGATTTGCTAGCCGATTTCTTCGACTTCCGGCGAGGTTAATTGATTGGTTGCCAGCTCTTGAATTCTAATCAACAATCTATTATAAACAAGCGAGCTTTCTTTGAGAAATTGATTGGTTATGAGTCTATATCTTATACTCTATGTTTGCAAAACCCTAATGAAATGTTTCTAAGAGCTTTGGTTCACTCGCATCGCGCTATCGGATTTGGGCAAATCGTTTAGGGTTTTGCAGGAGGCGCGACAGCCTACCTGTGGTATTGAATCTAGAAGGTCTGAGGCGTAAAGGGTTTTCTGTCATACAGGTTGGTATGTTCAGCTACATTATTAGTATTGCTTCGAGACAATGGATGCTTAGTTAACTACCCATCCAATGTTGCCTGCATTCATTTATTTGCTATTGTATCTTAATCTTTTGACCTGTTTTTGACTTCCTAATCAGTATTCAATTGAGCCTCCACAATTTAAGACCTTTTGTGTATTAAGGCTGTGAGACCAACTTTTGTGATACTTTTTTTTCTACCATCTAGTATCAATCAACAGGAGTACTTGTCAGGGCTCCACTGTTATTAACCTAAAAATAATGTTATAAGTAATAAGCTAATTATGGTAATTCATTCTATTCTCTAATCTGATGACTGACATTACCTGTTATATCCTAGATAAAGAGTC
>JAOWBN010246451.1:0-11815 GCA_028565015.1 Pinguicula moranensis | reverse complement strand
CCAGGAGTACCATACGATCATAAACCATTACGCTTCCAGATTCCTCCAGCATTTTGGCCTGCTCAAATCTGGAGCAATCTTCCGAACAAATGTATAAGAAATCCAAATAAGAAATCTGAACCTTACGAGTCTGTTTCAGCCGCATTTTAATATGCGCGAGTTTTAGAAGGTGTAGGGTGTGCGTCACCTCCAGCGGCGGGTGCAGGATTCTCCGCTGAAGCTTCTCCATCAAACACGTGAGGAGAATGTTGAACAATATTTATTTATCAAAACACTTTTTTGTAGATAAGTAATTCACAACTCTTATGCAAACACAACCGCAACAATTGACTCAGTGCCCCCTCATAGAAAATCATAGCAACACAAATGGCGGCAAAGAAAAGTGATAAATCTGCAAGGAAATTGATCTCTGAAGATAGCAGAACAAGAATGACTGTGATCTGATCAAATACAGAAAGATATACCCTACATATGATCAAATAAAGAAGGTAGCTATAGTTTGAACTTTGAAGATGGAAGAATCCAGAAGAGTCTTTGTATTTTTGTTTTAAAATCATGTATAAAACTGTGAAGTTTGCAACCTCCATAACCTTTAGGCTTACAAAATAACAAATCCTCGTTACTTGCCGCGAAATCTTGTAGTCGCCCGTGATGATTTTACACTGTCTCGTGGCGGCGGCGATTCTTTCGTTGTGACCCTGACATTTTGATTCCCCGAAGATTCGCTGAACATGTCCCGAACGCCATTGAATAAGCCTAGGTAAAATTTGAAACATTCCCCTGGTTGGTTGGGGTGCTAAAGCAAGAAGAAGTGTTAGACTGAAGAAAGTTGCTGATGGTGTGCGAATGAAGTGAAGAGATAGTTGGAAAAATACCAACTTAACAGAGCATTGCTCTTTCAATTTCTGAAGAGGATGGGGTGGCAGAGACAAAAAAAATGTTGGTTCCTCAAAAGTGGTTGTTTCAATTTGTTGGATTTGAATATAGGAGCACCACATTAATTGGTATGAGGTCTTTTGGGAGTAAAAGGCAAAACCGTAAGGGCTTCGGCCCAGAGCGGACAATATCATACCAATGATGGCGTGTTGGGGTAGGGTCCGGGACCGATAAAGTCCTAACAGCCATACATGTACTTTTATGGAGCTTGTACTCCAACATGAAAATCTGATGGGGAAGTCATGGGAGATGGAGGCGGAGTCCAACTTGATGTTGAAGTACTTCATGAAGATTTGGAAGCTGATTGAGAAGAATGCTTAGGTTGCGGCTGAAGCTGATTGAGAAGAATTCGGTGTCTTATTCGGAGTACTTGGAGATTCATGATTGCTTTAACTTTGAACAGGTAGTGGAACATGCTAAGATGTTGGATCAATATGGGAGTGTGATTGTTCTTGGAAAGACGGTAATGCTGAGGCCTGAGCAGGTAGGCTTTTTGCCTGAATTTTATTTCCTATTTGTTTTAATCAAATGTGGATTATGAGGTCTACTTGATTCTGGATTTCATGCAAAAAATGTAATCGCTGTGATATATGAATTCAATTTGAGTAAAGGATAATTGTTGTATTAGAATGGATGAGTTTATATAGGAATACATGGGGGTAAATTATGGGGAAAAAAAACTTAGGAACTATCTAGAATATGGGTTATAGCAATTATCTAGAACTCTGATAGGGCGTAGGACTATCTAAAATATGGGTTTTAACAATTATCTAGAACATGGCCTTCTAGGAACAAAAAGGCTTGTAACTGATGTTAAGAAGCATGCATTATTTAAGCCATACGTGTACATTTCTGTAGCTTGTACTCCAACTTTTTTGATAAATAACTTCAAATATAAAAGTAAATTAGGTGTCTAGGTGACACCCAAACCTGTACAAAATATCCCTTACTCCTGTCTATGAGCTGATTACATGACAAAAATGCCTTGTCTCGTGTGTCGCGAGCTCTGGTTTGTATTTTTAGCTCTAGTTGGCGGCCACGCAGTAGGTGGATTACCCTCTTGGAAACCTCTGTTCTTCTTTACTTCCTCCTTTTACATCATGGGAAAATTCATATTTTCATAAGAACCAAAAAGGATCCCACTCTCACAACATTCTTTAGTTGCCTTAAAATGAAACAGGAGCAGTTGATGAGGCGTCAAGGATTATATGGAAGGATCTTGTGAGGTATAAGAAATTGACATGAGTAGTAAGGATTTAAATGTAGTGAGCCATGCATATTACTCTCGTGCAACTCTGTTTTCATGGTTTGTCTTCCGTATCCCATTGAACAAAAATATATTAGTACACTTGGGTGGTTACAATACAATTCATTACATTTCAACAAAATATGAGAGCCAGAAAGTGTCATCATATCACATGTATGTTATGTGAATCATGCTTCACCACCCAAACTTTGACTCAACTTTCTAAATACGATATTTTCTTGGCTTTCCCTCCCACACTGTGCTGTGCACATCTTCTTCTACTTTCTTCTCATGGAGGTATCAAACTGTAGTATGATCTGGTATCACAAGTTAAGTTGTTTTCTTTGATGGTGGAGGAGACCTATTTCAAACTTTTATCTCGCCTAAATCTTCTCAAATAAAGTAGCACAGTCTACGTATTGCACCCATAATCTATTTAAATCCTTAATATTCATGTCAATTTCTTATAGCTCACAAGATCCTTTAGCTCTTGATATCTCTTGATATCAAATCCTTGACGCCTATTTCATTTTAAGGCGGTTCTGGAAAAATATGCTGAGGGACTGGGAGTGGGCTCCTTTCTGGTTGGTTCTTGGAAAAAATATGCATTTTCATATGAAATAAAAGCATAAAGTAAATAAGCATAGAGGTCCTGAGGGTAATCCCATGGCACCTACTGCATAGGCCGCAACTAGAGCGGAAAATACAAACTAGAGCTTGAGGCGACGCATGAGTGACAAGGCCTTTTTGTCAATGGCTGCCTTCTGCTTCTCCATGTGATCGAACTCTATGATGGCTGAATCATGTATGTTCTGCACCTGAGCCATACATATTGCTCTCCATCTGGGAGTGTGATTGTTCTTGGAAATACTGTATTCCTGAGGCCTGAACAGGTAGGCTTTTTTCGCTCAATTTATTTCATATGCCCTGCTAGTTATTTTAATCAAATGTGGATTAAGTGATTTGATTATTGGAGATTGAGAACTGTGGGATTTCAAACAAAAACGTAATCTTTGTATATATGAATTCAATGAAATATGGTTGTAACTGATATTATGGAGCAAGCATTATTTAAGCGATCTGTTTCCATTGCTGACTTGTTGTAGCCTGTACTTGGAGATTTGTGCTAAAGATTGCTCAAGCTTTAAACAGTGGTGGAACTCGAGATTTTGGATCAATCTTGGAGTGTGATTGTTCTTGGAAATACTGTAATGTTGAGGCCTGAGCTTTGACTGTGTAATTCATTGTGGTATATATGAATTCAATGAAAAAGGCTTGTAACTGATGTTAAGAAGCATGCATTATCTAAGTCATACTGTACATTTCTGTAGCTTGTACTCCAACTTTTTTGATAAACTAGCTTCAAATATAAAAGCAAATTAGGTGTCTTTAGGTGTCACCCAAACCTGTACAAAATATCCCCTACTGTCTATAAGCTGATTACATTAGAAACAGTGCTTATATATGCTTTCTTCGGTTTCCAAAGGATTAGATAGCATTGAGTTACCATGATTCTTGTAATAAAGTCTGATCTCATCGAGTAGAAGGGCAGCAGTTTTGAATTCTGAAGTTTATTCTTTTATGATCTTTCAATCCATGTTAATTTTAAGTTCAAAGAGTGGATCCATTCTCATGAGTAGTGTGTGCTGATTACCATGATTCTTGTAATAAATTCCTGATTTTGTTGAGTAGAAGGACAGCAGTTTTGATTTCTAAAGTCCCATTATGATCTTTCAATCCATGTTAAAAAGCTAGCTGATTTTAATGTCAAAAAGTGGAGCCATTCCTATGAGTAGTCTGTTTCAAATTCTGAATACAGGTAGTGAAAGCCATTGAAGGACTGTTCCCAATGCTAAGCCAGAACATTCTTGATGATTCAACCATCACAGAACTCCAACAACTGGAGAACCAGAAGGCATCTATTGACCGTAAATCCATGTCACTCGTACGCCGTGAAATCTGGTTTGGATTGACCGCTCTAGTTGGCCTTGGCCAGACCGCAACTTTCATTGGATTAACCTTCTGGGAACTTTTGTGGGATATTATGGAACCTATATGCTTATTCGTTTTACCCTTTTATTTCTTCGGAATCTTAAAAACTGCAAGAAAGTTGCTTCAGAGCCGGTTTAGAACGAAGCAGGAGCGATTGATGAGGCTTCAAGCATTTGATATCCAGAGATACAACAAGCTGAAGAAAACTTGTTATCCCAAGTACTTGGCGGACCAGGAATTCAACTTCTCATTTTTTTTTGGTGCCCGGCACTGAGGAACTATTTAGCAAAAGTGAATTTCTTAGTTTTTTTTAGTGTCTAGCAAAAGTGTATTCTTGCATTAATTGAACACATTTACACAATGTATCAGTTCAGCTTTTATATTGACAGTTTTGGTTCCAATGGTTGCCTTCAATGTTAATAACTATTCTCAATTATTGGCCAATCACTTTCAGGTTTGGTTATAGCAAGTTTTATGTTCATGTAGCTGCAAAGTGGTTAAAAAGGAATAGGAAACTATTCAACAAATACCTGAATTCCATCAAAGTAGTCTCAGAGAAGATAACCTACAATAGGCAAGTATCATTCTCCTTTCAGTTGTTTCATCACAGGACCAATTTCTCAATCTCGATTCCGACCCGAGTACTGAGGTCCCAAGGCCCAAACTTTTTTTAAAATATTATTCTTTAATATTTTTTCAAATGCATAATGTGAATCATGTGATGATGTTGTTTACAACATTGCAACACCCAATCTTGAAATCTTTAATCTAAAATTCCTAAATTCCTGACTTTGCTCAAATTCCTAATCTGATCATAAACTACCTAGGATGTAATGACTAATGAGCCATGCTTACTGCTTAGTTCAGTGACTAAACCACGTTTTTCTTGTGAATAAGGCTATTTATTTTATTTATTATTATTTTTTAATGGAAATGTGGGTTTCGGGTTGCCCCGTTTAAAACGCGCCTAAACTCGATGCCAACCCAAAGTAAGTTATGGACTAAAATTTAATCTCGATCCCAACCCGAAGTAAGTTCGGACTAAAATTCAATCCTAAGCCCGATTCATTATCCCATTTTATTCTAAAATTTTGAGATTTGAACCTCCAAAATTTCGGGCCTTGGGCCGTCTCGCGGCCCGATAGCCGATTGCCCAGCCCTACTGCTAAGACAACAAATTTGTATGGAGTTTGGACATTGTTTTGTTATGCAACAGACGTGTTTGTTGGCTAATTGGTTTTAATTAGTTAAATGACTTATCAAAAAATTTAGTTAAATGACTGTTTTATTTATTTACGGATCGGGCATAGTGCAATCGAGGCCCAATTGACCCAAATACAATTTATCTATAAGCCTGAAGGTTATAGAGGTTGCAAACTTCACAGTTTTAAACATGATTTTATAACAAAAATACAAAGACTCTTCCACATTCTTCCATCTTCAAAGTTCAAAATATAGCTTATGTATTTGATCAGATCGCCGTCATTCTTGTTCTGCTATCTTCAGAGATCAATTTCCTTGCATATTTATCACTTTTCCTTGCCGCCATTTGTGTTGCTATGATTTTCTGTGGGGGCACTGAGTCAATTGTTGCGGCTGTGTTTGCATAAGAGTGTTGTGAATTACTTATCTAAAAAAAAGTGTTAAATTTATTTTGATAAATAAATATTGTTCAACAGGCAGTTGGGATGCGGCTTCTTCCCACGTGTCTGATGGAGAAGCTCCAGCGGAGAATCATGCACCCGCCCTACATCTTCTGAAACTCGCGCGTATTAAAATGTGGCTAAAGCAGACTCGTAAGATTCAGATCTCTTATTTGGAGTTGTTATACATTTGTTCGGAAGATTGTTCCAGATTTGAGCAGATAATAGAACTGGCTAAAATGCTGGAGGAATCTGGAAGCGTAATGGTTTATGATCGTATGCTACTCCTGGGGGAACGGGTAGGATTTTCCCCTGAATTTTATTAGTGTTCTTCTGTTCAATTTATGTTATAAAACCATATTATTGAGTAATCTGTTTATAATTCTGAATACAAGAAGTGGAATCCATGAAAGAGAGGATTCAAAAGCAGAAGATATATGATTCAGCCATCATCATAGAGCTCGAAAACCTGGAGAAACAGAAGTCAACCATTGACAAAAATGCCTTGTCACTCGTGCATCGCGAGCTCTGGTTAACTCTAGATCTCTGCAATTCCCTCGATTTGCGCCTCCAACGCGCCAGCCACCTCGAGTCTATCGTCGATGCTGCCCTGCGCAATTTCCAAATAGAAAATTCACATTCCACCGCCAGTGCGCAAGTTTCTGTGAAGTACGCTGCCACGTTGAAGGAATTGAGAAATTTCACAACGGTGGCGGCAGCGTCGGGTGACCACCCTTTCACGGAGGATTTCTTCAAGGTATTCAATTCCACCTCCTCCAAACAGGTTGTGATGCTGGAGAGGCTTCAGTACAAGAAGATTATACTTGACAAGATATTAGCAAAACTGAAGGTCTACAAAAGGATCTCCAAACTGATATTCCTCGCGACTTTTGCCTCTGTTCTGATATGTACTATGGTGGTTGCAGTTGTCGTCGTTCCGCCTGTGGTTTTTGCCGCAGCTGCCGCGTTGCCTCTCGCGTCGGTAGGAAGTGGATCGACTCCTCGTTGTGGGGGAAGCGCGAGATGGATTTGATGGGGCAGAAAGAGATTCTTGGTTCGATGCAGATCGGGGGCTACGTTGTGATCAAGGAATTTGATAACATCCGTGTGCAGGCGGAGAGATTTCGGATTGGGATTGAATCGTTGTTGGTTTCTGCCGTTTTTGCGACAACGGTGATCGGGGAGGAGGAGGCGGTGGTCGCCGCCGTGGGGGAGATTGAGAAAGAGGCCATGCAGTTGTTCAAGATCATTCATGAATTGAGGGATCATGCTGCTAAATGTAAGCAATAGATTGGAATGACGAGAACATTGATCCTGAGGAGAATCATTAATCATCCCGATGGATCAGATCAGGACATTGATATGTTTTCATGATGTCTGAATTCAGTTATTTGGGGGCTGTGCTGACTTAAATTTGAGAAGGTAAGAGAAATGGACTATTGATCTCCCTTTTTCATCTAGATTTTAGGTTGTGCAGTTTAGATTCATATGGCCCATGTCCAATGACCCCACACATAAATCGTTTAAACTGCGGACTTAGAGTACTTCAAATAGAGTTGTGGCAAAGCTAAATGTTTGAACCTAGTTAGAATGAGAATGTAAGTCATCCACCATCAGATCAACCGCGCTTGAGTTTTCACTCCGGTCGAATAATTTAATTTTTAAAAAGATAAAAGAAATGAGAAAATAATTTAGTCTTAAAAAGATTCGAAAAAAAGAAGCTATAATGAAATAAATTTTTGGAGGAAAATAAGATGCCTTCGATCCAAAAGGATGAGTTACTGGGTGAGAAGCCCAATTTCATTGGAGTGCAATTCCCATTTTTTTGTACAGCCCAGGCTCGTTTGTCTTACAATGCCCAAACATCAACAAACGGGCTTCTTGTTCTTGGTTTCCGCCGAACGGCTTCGAAGTTCCACCGGCACGAATTAGACTTAACCGGTTAACGGCGCGGTTGATGGTGAAGTACTATGGTGAACCGGAATTCAAAGGGGGGTTTACTGCTTGCGTTTGCGGTAGTGTGAGAGCGAATGGCAGGTGCAATTTCTGCCCTGGGTAAACTTGGTGTAAGGCGTGATTTTGCGACAGTTGGTATTTTCCGGCGGTTTTGTTTGTTGGATGAATGCAGTTGTGCTTCTGGGTCAGATGTGTTGATACAGAGAGCAGGCACCGCGAGGATTGTGAAAAAGGTCGCTCTTTTCACTTTTGGCTTTACATTCTTAATCTTCAGAATTGATGATTGCTTGATTTTAACCCAGATGAAAGCGTTTCTTGGTGTTATTTCTCCATGTTTTCTTTCAATTATTCCAGTCAATTTGCTCAGAGATTCAAGCCAATACTGTATCTAGTTATCTCCCAACATTTTAGCACTCTGAGAATCGGCACACAGAGAAATCCCTTCAAGATAATCCCTTCAAAGTTTAAGAGGTTTAAGCCCTCTCATAAATCATCGAGCAAGAAGCCGAATTCGGAGCCTCGGATTTATGCAAGGGAGAAGATAAGAAAGCTATACAATGTTCTTAAATATTCAACCTGGGATTCTGCTCATGAGCAATTGGAGAAACTCGATATCAAATGGGATTCCTTCACCGTGACTCAGGTTCTCAAGACCCATCCTCCCATGGAGAAAGCTTGGCTCTTTTTCAACTGGGTATCAAGAAAGGAAAAGTTCAGGCACGACATGTATACCTACACTACAATGATGGATATTTTTGGAGAGGCTGGGCGAATCTCTTCGATGATGTTTGTATTCAATCAAATGAAGGAGAAAATGATCGAGATTGATGTTGTTACTTACACTTCGTTGATGCATTGGACGTCTAATGCTGGGGACGTTGATGGGGCAATTAAGTTGTGGAAGGAGATGAAGGAAAAGGGATGCTACCCAACTGTAGTCTCTTACACTGCTTATATTAAGATTTTGCTTCATCACAAGAAAGTGAATGAGGCAACTGGTCTGTATAAGGAGATGCTGGAAACTGGTTTATCGCCAAACTGCTACACGTATACGGTACTTATGGAATATCTTGCTTCCTCTGGTGAGTTTGTTTTCTGTTGACTATGCTAACTACTGTTAAATTGTTGAGAATGCTAATCTTTTGTAAGCTATGATGTCCATTCTTTGTATGAGATCACCATTGCATTCTTTAGAAGGTTAATTGTTGATTTTTATAATTGCTATTCGAGGAGCACATGGTATCATCTCTTGCATTTGCTAGATTAGTATTGATGCTTTCTGTTATGTAGTTGCATTTTCAAGGAAGTTATTCAAGTGTTCTATTTTTCGTCGTCCCAGGAAAATTCGAGGAAGCGTTGGAGATATTTGATAGAATGCAAGAAACTGGCGAGTACCCGGATAAAGCTGCTTGCAACATCTTAATTGAGATTTGTTCTGGAGCAGGGGAAGTATGGGCAATGACAAAAGTTCTTCATTATATGAAGGAAAAATTCTTAGTCCTCCGATACCCCATCTATCATAAAGCACTTGAAACTATGAAGAGTCTTGGGGAAAGTGAGCTTCTTCTGAGGCGAGTTAATCGACATCTCTCTGAAGAAGACTCTCCTGGTACTCCTTTGGACATTGAGAATGGCCTTGTCTGGAACTTAGTAAACAAGCGAAATCTCATTGCTGTTGACTCTTTGCTAGCTGACTTGATGGAGAACAACATTCGACTCGACTCCAATGTGATATCGAACCTCATTGAGGTCAGCATTGCCTCCCACAGACAGAATACTGCCCTTTTGGCATACGAGTACAGCAAGAAGTTGCAGATAGATATTGACAGAGCTGCATATCTTGCTTTAATCGCCTCATTCGTCCAAAGTAATTCATCTCCGAAACTGGTTGGGATTGTGCAGAGAATGCTGGATCAAGGACATTCTCTTGGAACCCACTTGAATTCTCTGGTCATCCATCATCTTGGGTGCAAGGGCGATGCTGCATCAGCTGCCAAGGTGTTTAACTTACTACCCCACGAGGAGAAGAGCACCACCGAATTTACAGTGCTGATCGGAGCTTTCTTCTCTTCCGGCAATGCTGACAAGGGGCTTGAAACGTTCGAAGAGATGAATAGACTAGGAGTTGAAGTTGCTGTGGGGACTTATTGTGTCTTGATGGCTGGTCTTGAAAAGTGTGGCAGCAAAGCTGGCGTGCTGCAAACTTACGCCATGGAGAAGGAGAAACTAGATCAGAGAAGACATTGTGCAAGGCTCTCAATGGACATCAACATATGCAATCTTCTATTTGCAGGGCATTGCATGACTAGGAATGCAGGATGGGGCAGAGGCCAAACCTGTCGAACTAAGAACTTGATACGTATCCAATATACCTCGCCATAAATCAAGGTATAAGTTCTTAGTGTCTTTGAGATATTCCTGAGAACTTGATGGCTGATATTAATGTTTATTAATGACTTAGGCCATGCCTAAAATAATACAACCAAGTGTTTAAGTGTAATTAAATACATAATTGCGGGTTTGGAAGTCAATTTAAGTCTAATTTATTATACAGTACCCCATATCCATGTTGATACTTTGATACGTTACAAGATTGAAATTATACACGTTGAAACTATAATTTTACAAGATTGAAATTGCCTTTTTTTTTACTTACCCTAATAAAAAGTAACAAGTTAAAACTATAATTTTGTTTGAATATCTTTAATGAAAAAAAGCACAAACTCCTCAAAATAATACTAGATATAAATTTTAAATAGTTATATAGTTGTATAACTTATAAAAAAATAGATTTATCAAATATATTTAACATTTTTTTTTTGATAATTATATTTAACATAATTTAATATAAAAAAGACTCTTTCACACGTTTAATTCTCCTAATAAAATTATTTAAATTGCTAAAAATGTTATAAATATAATTGATAGCAATCATTTCTAAGTGTTAATACTTTTATAATTATCGGTCGTCTATATATAGAAGAACTAATGAAATAAAAAAAATGATTTTTCACCATTATAATATCCTTTGCTCCTTTGTTGCATATGCTTTAGTTTACAACAAAAAGAATACTACTAAGTTTTTCACATTAATTAAAAATCTAGTATTTAAGGGATTTATGTTCTGTCAGGTCGATAAGAATCATGTTATGTCGAGAATTGATATAGCGCAAGAATTGTAGGCGCAAGAAACACAATAAAGGTGAGGCCCATATGAATGGACAGTTGGGATTGATGTTTAACACGTGGGGATTGGTGTTTTAACACCCGGGCCTCACATTTCTTGTGTTTCTTGCGCCTATAATTCTTGCGTTATATCATTTCTCTGTTATGTCTCGAACTGAGACGCGACCGTAAATCTCTCCCAAAAAAATAAATAAATCTATTGTCATAGCCTAAATGCGGGCAAACGAACGATCGTGATCTAATCCAACTTTATGGATCCACGTCTCTACCACTCGATTCGAATATTCCACTCTAGCGTACAGGGGTAGTTTTAGCCCCTGTTTTGCGCAGACCTTCTTCTACTTCTTCTTCTACTACTTCTTCTTATTTTTAGAAGGAGAGGTGTTTTGTGCAAGTACTTAAAAGGTAATTATTTAAAATTTTATTTTAATTTTATATTACCAAAATTAACAGTAGATTACCAAAATAATCGGGCTGGGTCCGGGCTGAGCCCAGGCCCGGGTAATATTGTCACGAAATTTATTTTAAAGTTTGAGAAAATTACAAATATGTCATTCTAATTTTTAAGAAGTAAAAAAAATATGTATTGAGGTGCTTATTTTTTAGAAGTTTTACCTTCTTAAAATAATAACAAGTAGTAGAAGGTTGGCTGCGCAAAACACTGATTTTCTAAAAAAATGTGCTTATAAGCCAATTATAATTTAAATAAGCCTGCGCAAAACATGCCCTTAGTAGTATTACAACTAAATAAGATGATCTCAGCACATAATCAGCAACTGAAACATGACAGTGGAAACAAAAGCTCCTAGGCAACACAAATATCTTCCATGGCCAATTTCAGTTCTGCAAACAGCAC
>JAOWBN010246442.1:0-11816 GCA_028565015.1 Pinguicula moranensis | reverse complement strand
GGAAGAAGCAAATTTTTTATTTAAAAAATTCAAAAAACAAACAAACTCGGTTCCACCGTATTTAAATTATGTCGGAACCATCATGAAACTGACCTGAACCAAACCCGTCAATCGATTCAGAGGTTTTTGACAACCGAACCGCCAATCGGAGGAAACCGAATCAGGCAAACCCGGATATTCAAGGTTAGGTTAAGGTTGGTATTTTTAAAAACTACCAGTTCCGTAACCGGCAACCGAACCATCCATGTCTACATGCACTTATAAATGAGTTGTTCAAAGTTTGAAACAAGTGTTTGTTCCTAAAGGCTTATGGAGCCTCTATAAATACTCTAAAACTATCAGATATGAGAGGTTGATCCATTTCATGAGTGTTGATAGAATTTTGAGAAATTTTTCTTCTACAAAACTGGGAAAAACCGAAAGTTTGTAGGTGATTGAGGGAAAAAAGTGAAGAAGTTTTCTTCTTCTTTTCTTAGACTTGAAGTGTTAAGCTAGCACTCTTTGTACTCACATATAAAGTTATGCATTTAAGTATATAAGATTCAAGAGAAGAGGTGGTGTGGACTTCTCTAGAGAGTGCACATTTGGACACTTCTAAAGAAAGGAGACTACTTGCAAGAATATAAGATTTTTCAAGAAGTATATACTTTCTTCTTATTCCCTTGTTCCTTTAATTTGTATAAATTAGCAAGATCCGTGAAAAGAAATTCTGGATTTTTTTTTGTTATGCATGTTTACACACACAATTTATTACGCTTCCGCACGAAACATGCAATATGACACGTAACATAGATTCCGAAATTCCTACACCCCAATGTTTCTCTTTGTTTGAAGGAAGTTTGGTATTATATGTCGGTCCTCATGGAGGAACACAATGACATCTTCCAAAGATTTCTACTTGCGAATTTTACTCGAATGGGGAGTTGTACTACGTCTATCGCTCCTCTTGCAAATGATATGTGAAAGATAGAGGCATTCTTAAAGATAGATAGGCAAGGATACAAGATAAGAGGATACAAGGTGCATGGGCAGACGCAGAAAAAAATTAGGGAGGGGAGGGGGAAATAAATTTTTTGGGAGAGGACAAAAAACAAATTCGAGGGGAAAGTTAATTTTTTTAAGGAAGCAATATACATTTTAGGGGCGATAAAATAATTTACTTACTCAATATTTATGAAAAATAATAATTTTACCATCTCAAAATATGATAAAATAAAAAAAATAAAAGCTACTTAATTTGTTTATACTACCTCATTTATTTATATAAATATTTCTCAAAATAAATTTACACGAGCAAAGTAGATTTATTAAATAGAGATGAAAAAAATCTATAAACAGATTTATAAAACAGAATCAAGACAATAATAACTAAATAAAAATTTAATTCAAAATAAATCCTAAATAAAAATCATCAACATTGTCTCTGAATGATGCTAACAAAAGCTTAGGATAAAAAGTCAATTTAAAAAAAAATCCTAAATGAAATAACGAAAACAAAATTAAAGTAAACAAAATTGAAAATAAAAATTGGTGGGCAGGGGGCTTCCCCCACCTCCACCCCACCCAAGGGGTAGACCCATACGCAGGGCGAGCCAGAGCTCCCCTGGCCCCCTGCGTCCGCCATTGGTTTTAGGCAACCAATAAATTTTCATGTTAGAACATTTCATCGAACGCCAGGTAGTGGGTCATCACTGAAGTAACCATGGAATTGAAACGTTCGAGAACATCCCGCAGCAATTCATCCTCTTTCTGCTTCAGGCACATGAAATTCCCCAATAAGTGACCTTTGTTTTCAAAATCAAATCGGATAAGGAAAGTTGTAGTAAAGGCATCCCAGGTGGTCGGTTTGGAGCACACAAGGCTACGGAACAATGTATTAGTTGTTCCCTCAAGGTGGACTCGAGCAAAGTCCATTCGCTCAGCGTACGATATGCCAGTATAAATTGAGAAAAAAGCATTGCACCTCTCTATTCATGAACGTGGATTAACTCCATGGAATTTGGGGAAATCCATCTAAGGAATCTTTGCCTTGCGAGTCCTATCATATTCATCTCTGTCAAAATCCGCAGCTGGATTTAGGTGTTGATGAGGATGCGCCAAGATGCCATCAAGACTCCGTTTTGATTCAAAGAACCAACCGTTGTCAGTGGGTGCCCTTCAAGAAGGGAGGATGGTTGGACTGGAATTGTGGGCGATTTCGGCCTCTGGTTTAATTAAGTAAGATTTCATGTTGAATAGATAAAATACGGTTCTACAGATCATCTAGTTGTCGCTGGACTTCAATATCTTTGATGGATCGTTGGGCGTTCATTGTCTCCGCAATCTTTTCCATTAAAGCAGGTGGAATGTCCCTCGTTTGATAACAACTAGGTGTCTCAGGTGGGGGTGGTTTTTTTGTCCGTTTACCAGACACAACATCAATATATGGTGGTCTTTCAGACTGGGATCCAGTGGCAGGGGGTGCATTCTGTGCTTGAAGAGTGGGAGTTGTATGGGGGTGTAAATTTTGCATGGTGTAAGGTGGGTATGGAGTCGTAAGGCTTTGATACCAATTGTAGCAACCTTATTAGATGTTACCTGAGTGTGAATTGTATTGAATTGATAAGGAAGGGGGTGAGAAGACAGGAAGAATTTTGGGGAAGAAGATGTATTTCTCATTTATCATATCCCTTACAATCACTGGCGCTCATATTTAAATTAAAATATGAAACTAACCTATTACCCATGTGCGGATCCATGACTCATGATAAAAATAGAAAACATAATTCTAGTATGCACGACTCTCGAAGTGGGACTTTTACTTCTAACGGACACGACTCTAAAAGTTTCAACACACGATTTACTAATTGAATTAGACATGGATTGTAACCATTTTCTTTCTTCAATTGCTACTCCTTCAACTCCAGATATGTCTTGTCTGTTGGCATTGATCCTTTCTTTCTTGGTCCTCTTTTCCCCCTTTTGCCCAAAGCTTTACACTGGTCGTTGATGTTGTTATGGAGGGTTTTTACACTTTCACTGGACGGCATTGCCAAATGGTAATAGTATGAAGGAATTGTTGCATAATGCATATTAACTATTTTTCACATGTCTTCACAATCATCAGTGACAGGGTGAAAAAGCCGTGAGTTTTCTTGTTGTTTTGTGTTTGATTTTTATCTAGTGAAGATGAGTGTGTGAATGAGCAGTATTGGTTATGGGGTTTGCAAACAAGAGTAGACTTGAACTCCATTCAAATTGCTTGCTTGTTCTTTTGATGATGCATGTTCTTATAGAAGAGTTCTATCATACACATTTGCAGGAATCTTCTAATTGATACAATATCTTTTTTGTTAACTTTTGTGTGGAAGTTTGTATTGCACTTTTTTGTGAATCCTTGGTTGGATGACTAAACCATGTGCCAAAACCATGTGTCCTCTTATGAGGTAGAGTTTTATAGGTTTTTGTCTTCTTTTGTATTTGTTTCTTCATACACACCCTGCAAGCTGAGCGTAGGGTTGAAATATACGTGAAGCTTGGATCTGAAGAAGTACTCACGGGGAAGATTTTTGGTAAAAATATTGGTAACCCAAAGATGAGAGGGAACAAACTGAGTATGGATAACGCTGACAAGGACCTGCTCGCGAATGAAATGATGATTTAACTCCACATGCTTAGCCCGTTTGTGAGAAATGGGATTGGTACTGAGAAAGACAATGCTCTTTTTATCACAGAGAAGTACAGGTTGATGAGATAAGGTGACTCCAAGATCATGAAGTAGATGTCGGAGCCAGAGAACCTCAGCAGCAGTAGTAGCAAGAGCACTATATTCGGACTCACAGCTCGAGAAGAAACAGTAGGCTGCTTCTTTGCACTCCAAGAGACAAGGTTATCCCCAAGAAAGATAGCAAAGCCTGAGGTAGAGCGATGAGTATCGAGGCACCCTGCCCAATCAGCATTCGAATAAGCAATGACAAAACTGAAAGATGAGGAGACAGAGAAGCATAAACCCATGGAGAGTGTGCCGCGGACATAGTGGAGTATCCTCTTGACATCCTGAAGATGGAGTTCAGTGGAAGCATGCATATACTGATTGACAGAGTTAACTGCATAAGACAAGTGCAGACAAGAAATAGTGAGATATTTAAGAGCATAGAGTGGGGTCAATAAGAGGCTTGCCATCAAAAGAGAGGTACTGAGAGACAATCATGGGTGTGATAACAGGCCTACTATCCAGAAGCTGAACTCGAGCAAGAATATCACATGCATACTTGAGCTGACTAAGAAAGAAGCCATCATCGGTGAAGGAAGCCTTGAGTCCCATTAATTAGGTAAGCCGACCGAGATCCTTAAGAGCAAACTTAGTATGTAAGCGACAGAAAAATTGATCTAGAAGAGATGAGCAACTACCAGTGACCATGATATCATCCACATAGAGAAGAAGATAAATGATAGTAGAGCCACAAGCAAAGAAAAATAATGACGTGTCTGCACGACTACAAGTAAAGCCCAGTACCAAGAAATGTGCTGAATTGCTCAAACCAGGCACGAGTGGCCTGTTTGAGACGATAAAGAGCCTTCCTTAAATGACAAACATAATCAAGGAACTGAGGATTGATATAGCCAGGGAGCTGTTCCATGTAGATATTTTCAGACAGAAAACCATTTAGAAAGACATTTTTCATATCTAACTGCCAAAGAGACCAACAAGGAGAGACAATAATAGAAAGACTGAAGGTATCAAAATAATCAAGACGTGGAACCTAAGTGAAACTACGAGCAATCAAGCGAGCCTTGAGTCAATCTACCAAGCCATCAGGAAGATACTTAGTCCAAAAAAACCCACTTGGCATCTACAATATTGACCTGGGGAGGTCGAGGAACAAGCTCCCAAGTCTCATTTTGATGTAGAGCAAAATTTTTGTCATTCATAGCAGAGATCTAAGCAAGTTTTTTAGCAGCCGAGCAAAAACCACAAGGCTCGGTAGAAGCCAAAAGTGCAATGAGTAAACTAGATTGAATAATGTCAGCATGATCTGCAATGATACGAGGACAAAATACTCCGACTTTAGCACAAGTAACCATGGAATGAGAGCCAAATGTAGGTGGAGAAAGAAGGGAAGGGGATGAGATATGGGAGGTCAAGGTGGAGGAGGATATGATATCAGAGGATGAAGAAATAGGAGAAGGTAAAGAATCAGCCAATTGGGGAAGAAGCGAGGAAGAGGACGCTGGAGGGGAGAGAGGTATAGGACAAAGAGAGCACGCAAAGGAAACAAAGGGAGATGGAGGAGAGTGGTTATGTAGGGTGTCAACAGACTCCGGAGAAGATGGTGGAGGAGGCTCATGAGACTCAAGAAAAACAGAAATGTCTAGATCAGAGATGGGGGGAGGGGGGTAGAGGTGTGAAAAAGGAAAATAGAGCTCATCAAAGCGAGCATGACGGGATATATAAAGACGTGAGGTGGAGGGATCAAGGCAGCAAAATCCTTTGTGAGAGGAACTGTAGCCAAGGAATATACAAGTAAAAATATGGGGGGAAAGTTTGTGGGGAGCAGTTTACAAAGATAGGAAAAAACACGACAACCAAAGGGGGTGAAAGTGAACATATCGAGGAGAGTGACCATAAAGTAACTCAAAATGTGAGATTCCTGCTATGAGAGGCGATGACAACCGGTTGATAATGTAAGCCGCAGTACTGAACGAATCAACCCAGTAAAAAAGGGAGACATGAGAGTGGAAGAGAAGAGTGAGACCATTTCAGTAAGACGATGGTGTTTGCGCTCAGCGCGACTATTTTGAGCACGTGTATATGGGCAAGAGAGCAAGTTATGAATACCATGGTGACGAATGTGAGTTTGAAAACAATGATTAGTGAACTCAGCACCACCATCACTTTGAAATTTTTGAATAGAGACAAAATGTTGTTTTTCCACAAATTTTTGAAATTGAATAAATGTATCAAAGAAATTAGATTTGTGGCGTAGAGGATATAACCATGTAAATCGAGAAAAGTCATCAACAAATATCACATAATAACAATAACCATGCAGAGATGTTACGGGAGAAGGTCCCCAAAGATCACAATGTATTAATGTAAGTGGCTGAGAGGCACGATGTTCACTTGGTACAAAAGGTAAACGATGACTCTTGATCATATCACATGAAACACAAAAGTGTAGGGAAGGGGGTTGGGAAGTAATAGTAATACGACCCTGATGACCTAGAAAGGACACAATATTAGACGAGGTATGACCAAGTCTAGCATGTCATAAATCAAAAGTGCTATGAAAGACCGAAAAAGAAGAAGCAAAGGCGGGAATGTTGCGTTCAAGTACGTACAAGCCTCCATCATATTGGCCGGTGGCCATAACCTGTCCCGTGTGACGACTCTAAATAACAAAACACTGATCAATAAAAGTAATAGCAAGAAAAAAAATCAAAGGTTAATTTGCTAATGGATAATAGATTTTTAGTGAGGGAAGGGACTACAAGGACATCAAGTAAAGGTAGAGAAGCAGTGGAAACAAAGCCAATATGTATAATAGATAGGGGTGCACTATTACTAACGATGACACAGGCTTGACCTGAATAAGGATGAATCTGGTTGAGTGTAGCAGGAGAGGAGCTCATGTGAGTGGAGGCACCAGTGTCCATATACCAATCAGAGACAGATGATCCCCCAAGACTAGGGGCAGGAGAAGTAGGAGGTGCAACAACAAGTTGAGAAAATTCAGGATAAGTACCCACCAAAGGAGGATCGGTGCCAAGGGGGCCAACGAACCATGGAGTTGGCCCAAGGGGTGATTTGGGAGTAACAGACCGCTGGGACTACAAGACAGCATAATGAGTCTGCTAAAAATGTCCACCTAAGAGATTGGGCCCCGAGTGGTGGGTTGTCCAATAGGTAAAGAGCTGCTGGAGTGTGGCTGTCCACCATAAATAATCAGGCCTTCAGTGTGGCCCAATCCATGGCCTGGAGGAAATGACCCAGAATGATAAGTCTGCTGGAATAATGGACTTGGGCCATGGCTAAAATAATGGTGCGACCCAGGAGATCTATCTTGCGGAGGAAAATCGCAGGACAAAATTGAGGGCAGAAAAATCCCTGAATCGGGAGTGCCCTAGATCAGCTTCGTGGCCAACAGAGGAGAAATTGTCGGACGGTGGGCGATGGCAGCAAAATTGGCATGAGCAGCGGTGCCGGAGAACTTCAAGGATGAGTAATGCGAGCGATAATTATCAGCATAGTGTCCATATTCACAGCAAATATGGCAGCGTGACTCACTGTTCCTCGGCCCCAGCCCCAGCCACGCGAGAAATTAGTGGATTGGATGTGGTGAGTAGGTGCCTATGGAGGTGGAGTGGGGAAATAGGAAGTGTGAGGTGCATGAATAGGTGCCAATGGAGGTGTAAATGAAGGTGAATGTGGAGAATATGCTGTCTGAGGAGTGATGGGGGGAAACAGAAGATGGCAGCTCTGGTTTATGATTTGGGACTGAAAAGTGGGGCTGTGAGAAGCCAGGAAGGGCAACAGGGACGATTGAAAGTGGTGAGGGAGTCACGGCGCTGAAGGCAAAAGCTGGAGAGGCCGCCCCTGTGACAGTGCTATGATAAAGGGCGTGGAAGTTTTCAACTCTGGAGATAATTTCTCGGATAGAAGGCAGCGGATCTTGCAAGAGCTTGGAGCCGACAAATGCAGCAAAGTCCATGCCTAGGCCTCGTAAGAACCAGTGGCTCTGGTCCAAGGGAGAAACTGGACGGCCAAGAGCAGCCCATTGTTCGCACAACAGGAGAAACTGGCGTGAGTAATCATTGACCAAGAGGTGACCTCGCTGAAGCTGTTGGAGAGGGCCCCAGAGACTTAGTTCCTGCGAGGGACCAGAGCTACTAAATTCTTTCTCCAATGTAAGCCAGACGGCACAAGCCGTAAGATTTTCGTGAATAACTCCAAAGGAAACATCGGTGAGGGATGAAATTAACAAGGAATAGAGCCATTGATCAATAGATTTCCAGCGAAGGTATGGAGGATTTGCTTTGGAAGGATCTTCAGGATCCTGTTGAGGAGGCTCAGAAGTTGTGCCATCAACATAGTCAAGCAAACCATGTTGTTGAAGAAGAGTTCTGACTTGGTTCCGCCAAAAAGAAAGTTGGAGTGTGAGCTTGGCGGTGACAAGGTGAGAGTATTCTGCATATGTAAGAGGAAAAATGGTAGGGTCGGGAAGAGCCATAAGGCTGAAGAAAGATGTGTTCGGGAACATTAAAGACGAGAGAGAGGAAGAGGGGCAACAGAAGCCATGAAGGGGGTGAAAAGGATCGAGCAGCGGGAGTTTGAAGATAACAGGAAGGGAAGAATGCCAGGATCAACCGAAAGCAGTTGAAGCTATAGAATTGCTCTGATACCATGACTGGGTGAAAAAGTAATGAGTTTTCTTGTTGTTTTTTGTTTGATTTTTATCTAGTGATGATCAGTGTGTGAATAAGCAATATTTGTTATGGAGGTTTGCAAATAAGAGTAGACTTGAACTTAGGGGCGGAGCCAGGGGGAACGGGGGGGCCATGGTCCCACCAACATTTGAAAAAAAATTATTATGCTTGTAATTTTTTTTTTAGTTTGGTCCCCTCTACAATAATGTAATTATAATTGTGTATTATTACCACCAAAAATCTCTTCAGAGTAGCTGGTTGTTAGTAATATTTTTTCAGAGGAGGTCACGAGTTCAAATGCATTTTGACTTTTTTTAAAAATAAAACCAAAAAGAATGTTTCATGTGGATTTCAAACCCCAATACATCAACTATCAAATTAACACATCAACCACCAAACCATACAAAGAAAGTTGAAATTTTATCAATTTTAAATGTCTTTATCTTCATATTATCTTCAAAAAATTTTAATATATGAATATATATTTTTCTACATTTTGTTAACATAATTAATTTTTATAGTTTAATATTTTGCTGAATTTTTTACAAACTGTTTTACACGCGAAATTATTTTTAAACATGATTTTTTCAATAATATTTGAATTTCAATCATTTTATTTTTATAAGTTATTTTCTACTATTTTTTCTACAACAAAGAACAGATAAAAAGACTTTTTTTGGGTTAAAATAGGTTAATATAATTTTTTGGCAAGTAGGGTAATGAATATTTTGTTCAGGTTAGTTCCATAACCACAACTTACCCCAGTATATTATCAACAAAGTTGGGGTCTGGACGATCAAATGTACTTAGTCTTATCCTTATAATTATATAAAAAGGTTATACGCGTTGCGACCCAAAATAAATTGCGTCATTTGATATATTGATTTCCAACAACTTCAAATTAGTATCGAAGATAATTTGGTGAAAATTCATTTATGCATCATTGATTTTATGTTTTCTTTCTGAAAGTATAAGTCCATTTGATTGTGGAATTTCTTCTTTTGGATCATTGATCATTAAACCAACCTAAGAAAAGTTCACCTTGACAAAAAATTCTGGCTCCGCCTCTACTTGAACTCCATTCAAATTACTTGCTTGTTCTTCTGATACATGTTCTTATAGAAAGTTTTATCATCTACATTTGCAGGTATCTTCTAATTTGATACAATATCTTTTTATTGACTTTTGTGTGCAAGTTCTTGTTGGTTCTAGATCATGTCCCAACCCATGTGCCAGATTGATGACCATGACTGGTCATGTGGCTAACAACCAGAACGCAATTACAAAGAGTAAGCTTTATAACTGATAAGCTGGCAAGCTACATGCCGATAGCTACTTCTGAACATCATTTCTGAGTTTAGGACTTTGGTGAAAAGGCCTTGATTAGTTTTTATTTTTTAATAAAGAGCTTTATCCACCTGTTGATTTATGAGTGACAATATGATTCAGAAAGAAACTATTGAAAACTCTGTCAATGTGGTGAAAAAGATTGTGGTTCTTACCCCACGTCTTCCTTAACGTGTCCGGAGTGAAACTAGTCATGCTCGTGGCTACTTGTAGTTCGTAACCGCAAGAGCTCAGATGAGATCAAACAGTTCGTAGGAGTTTTGGCTCTTATTTCTGATTCTATTGTGGATATGAAATATTTGCTGGTGCTCGCAGCATATTCAACTTGAAACTTGATATTCGACTGCACATAACGTTCTAGATTGTCATATTGAGCACCTCCAGATTTAATGCCCAAGATTTCTTGAGGTTGATCATGTGACATCTGTCGACTCCATTTGATCCTTGACAGTTTGCTTATATTTTATCGCCTTTATTTCTTTCCATTGATTCGGGAGACTAAACAAAAATGTCAGATAGATGCCAAGTATGGGAATCAAAGTTGAGGGCTGACTTTTTCTTTTGTGAGATGATAATGCAGGTGTGAGGTGAGGAATTAAATGTTTTGTCTTTAAGCTTTGCATTATGACACATCGACGGGGAAGTTGGGCAGCTCATTTACTACCATTATGAAACTTCCTTCCCCAGTGACTGGTTTTCTCTGCTTTGAAGCTGAATGACTCGGTCTTGAACTTATCTGCAAGCTTTGTTTTCTATCCACGTAGAGTTGACTCATTCAACTTTTGCTGCTGAAAAAGAAATGATGCACCTGTACATTGTACAGGTTGAAAGGAATCAGTCAAATCAAGGTTCCAACGCTGAAAAATTCAAATAGAACAAAATAGTTTGATTGAAGATGCAAAAAGCCTTGAATACCGCATATCTTTTCTTGATCCAAGCCGTGCATATAGAGTTGTATATATAGACAAAATGTTACACTGTCTATACAATAATTTCAATCTCAACTACACAGATAACAAATCTTATCAGCAATATATATGGGATCTTAGTTAGACTATGAGGTCAGGAGAATTAATTCCTGTGATGTATCCATTTCGCTAACAAGTTTGACTTGAAATCACGTGGGTTCAGGAGAATTAATTCCTGACGTATCCATTTCGCTAACAACGGCAACGTTGGTGGAAACCCTTTGTGCCATGTTTCGCACGAGTGATGCTGATAAGCACTCGGAGCAGTGTATGAATTGAGGATGTCTAAGTTAAATCTGGACATTTTGTTGACCACAAGAGCTTAAACAATTCTAATAGACCATTAGGATTTGTCAAAGTAAGATGAGGTCATTTTACATGTAGAGCTGGCCCGTGGCCGGTTCACCGACTATTACGATTTTTCTGGGAACTGAATCAGGGCTATACCGTACACAATTTTGCTTTTCATGTCAGATCAAAGCATATAGGAAGAAGAAGAAGAAAAAGAAGAATACTATTTTTTGCCCTCCTGTCTCTTAGGCCCTGTTTTGCACAGCCTTCTTAAAATTATAATCCAATTATAAGCACATTTTTTCAAAAAATAACTCTTCATTCTTTCAAAAAAAGTTATTATAATCCAATTATAAGCATAAGAGGGTTTGCGCAAAACAGCCCCTTAAAAGAAAAGAGATTCAAATCAATCCAGATATAAACACACCCCTTCTCAGGGACCGAGTCAGAAAAATATGGTGGGCCAATTTTTTTTTATTTGCATAGATTAAGTTAGACTGGGTTAAATGAGGTCTAATTAGGTATACAACACAGCAACACAATGTACCCAATATATTCTCAACTAAGTTGGGGTTTGAGAGGTCAGATGTACGCGGCCTTCCCTCTTAATTATACAAAGAGGCCGTTTCCGTTGCGACCCAATATGCATTGCGCCATTTGATATATTGAGTTCCTGCAACTTCACTAAATAGAAACACTGAAATTTAATAGGTTTAATTAAGTATGCACGTTCAAATATTCCGGTTGAAACTAAAATAGTCAAATTTATTTATCATTTTTTTAGATTATTTTATTATCAATATC
>JAOWBN010246431.1:0-11816 GCA_028565015.1 Pinguicula moranensis | reverse complement strand
GAAAGATAAGTCAAAAAGAGTTCATAAAAGAACTAAGGAGATTTTATCTCACAAAAACTACTTGAAAATATTTGATGCCTCAAAGGAGTTCGACCTTGAGCCTCTTATATAGGCCATGGGGTACATGGATTAGCATTAAATAGGTTCATTGACTCCTTAAATGCAAGCTTTGACCATGCAACCTTTCAATCGCACTTGTATCCAACCAAGGCATGGCCAAGCCTTCCAACTCCATGTTCTTTAATGCCTTTGAACGTGTAGACTTTGTCTTGAGAGTGCATTAGGGCTTTTACAAGTGGGCCTTGGGCTAAATTGGGCTTCACGGATGGGCTTGCTCGAGATAAGCCAAATGGGCCTCATCATCCATGAGTGTTTTGAGCTTGGGCCATGAGCATGTCTAAGGCATGTGGGACGTGGGCCTCTTCAAATGGGATCACCAAGTGGATGATTTGAGCATGGTGTCGTCGATTTGTAGGGTTTGAAAATTCGGCCAATGTAACTTGGACCAACATTGCAAGTCCTTCTTTGAACCTCTTTATCCTAGCTCGAGTAATTGGACCACTTGGAAGCTCCAATGTATTTTCAACCCCTCTGGACGTCGTCTTATGCTCTTGTGAAGCTTTAGGCGTAACACGGGTTGCATCACTGGGGATGTTTAAGGAGTCTGAATGTAAGACTCGTAATCATTCGGCGTGGTGTCCATGATAAAGTTGTGCAACAGAGAACAATCTAGCATTATTTTTGTTTGTTTTCTAATGGCGTAGAATGTGGTACTCCGCAACACTACATATCGATTCTTTAGAATGCCAAATACTATTTTAGCAGAGGCATGCAACATATAGAATATCTCTTTGAGGGTTCTGGGGTCTTCTCTGTCTGGGACCCCATTCCTTCAAGTGATACCATTTTGATATATATGGTGTTAGTAATCTGTCGTAGTTCATGTACCCGCCATCGCACAAGTAATAACAACCTGCAAGCATCTTAGCGGATACCAAGATGTATATAAAACTACATATTGTACACACACAAAAAAGCATACCTTGTGGAGCCTTGAGCCCGTAGGCTTTATCAAAGCATCCTTAGAACACGCGCTTCAGGTATAGGGGCAACTATGAATCTATGCTTCAGTTTTAAAATAGTGTTTAGCACCTCCTGGAAGGTAGCACTTGTTCGGCCGCTCCTTTGAAAATCCGTTTGAAGTGTCCAATTCTTCTGGTGGTGTGTTAATGTACGAAGGAAAATGGTTTTCTTCTCCTCAACTAAAACGTATTGATCGTCCTTTAGCCCACCCTCAAATCTCAAGATACTACACAGCTCGGTGAAGGCGGTCCTAAGATTGTAGAAACAATCTCGGTTGTTTGCTTGTGTTAGTCTTTCTTGAAATACCATTTGCTCAGATATTTTATCAAGAATAAAGTACTTTGGTGGGAAACTGTGCTTTCGTTTTTTTTTGCTTTCTCATGCGTCTCTTGCCTCACCAATCCGGTAAGGACCAATAGAAAAATCCTCAACAAATGGAAGAAAGCAAGTATTTTTCTAGGATTCATGGAGCTATGAAACAGAAAATAGAAACACATAAACTAATCCACGGAAGTCACACAACATATTACAGGAAAAAACGAGACAAAAAACACACGAAAACCAAAATCCTAATTTCACACACTTAGTTGTTTGTACATCTTAGACAAAGTATTAGATCAAAGAAATCTGCAAATAAGAACATGAATGCATAACACAAGTCGTACAATACGTATTGTTAAACCTTAAACAAAGGCTACCTTTTTAAACTTCACGTCTAATTAATTGCAGATGGCAGACAAGTTCGAAAACTGCGAGAAAAGTATTACGACGAAAGATGACTGAACTCAACAACGGGAGATGTAGAACGGCGGAAGAGGGAACACGACTAAACTTGTTGAAAGAAGATGTAGATGTAGTGGTGGGCTAAGAATGGAATGGGAGATTTGGACTAGGAGGGGAATTATATAAGAGATGGCATTTTGACATAAATACTTGACGAAATGAAGGGCATTTTGAAAGATGTGAGACCGTATTACTCGGTCAGTTTTCAATCCACACATAATTGGAGGGATAGGAAATATGAAAAAATACGTCAACAGTAACGAGGTGCATGGTTGTAATACTGCGACCCAGGAGAAAAAGATTACCAAACAGGCTGTGCGTGTACATAACTACAAGATTACTCCAGTTATAAGAAGTTTATATTGTTACCAAGCTGGCCTATATAAATTACCATCATCCTCAATTATTTTGACATATTTACAACCAATGCCATCGATATACTCTTGAACCAAACCTTAATTCATTTTGGCACAACTCCTCGCAACTCTTCGTTTTCACGCCGAAATTCTCTCGTGTCCCTTCAAAACCTTTTTAATTTTCAACCGAATCCGTTGATATTTTAACCAATCTGGCCGACTGTAACCCCTTCGTCATAAGATTGGCTTCTCAATTTCTCTACTCTGTTTCTACTAAGCTATTATACTCGGTGATTTTTCTGGGTTTTTTGTTCGTTGTGTAGAAATCATAATTTCTTGGGTGTAGGGTATTTGAAGTGTTGGATCTAGATTTTTTATCTGTTTAATTTACAAAACTTCTAGATTTTTAGGGTAAACTGTTTAGGATGCAAAGGATGTAATGTTTAGATGTTTGATTTGCATGCCATGTTTACGGACTTGGTAGATTTACTTTACCATTGAAACTAATTCGGATCTTGGGTTTACTTTTTTGGGGGGAGGGGGGAATTGTTTTGGATATTATTAATCTAGGGTTTTATAATCTATGGAATACTTCTCTTTGGGGCAGGGGTGAAATTGTTTCGGGTTTTGGGTGAATCAGGAGTGCTTAGGGTGATTTGCATACTTTATGGATGGATTGATGATTTTCTTTACAATGGTTTCAAAGTAAGAACTTCTTTTTAGGTTCTGTTGTAGTAGCATATGTGGTTTATGCAATGATTCCATTAAAATTTGTCTAAGTTTTGGTCTTCTTGTCGTTTGTTTTATTTGTTTTTTTTATATAAGTTTTTTTTATTTGGTTATTCCACAAAATATGTTTTGTCGTGGTAAAAACTGCCTGAGTCTTGATTTGGTTGTAGTTTGTTGCATGTTGATAATATGTATTGCTTAAGCTTAAGTTTTAGATAGCAGTGGTTTAGCCTAACTGAAACTCACACGATTTTGTTACATCTTGATTTAGGGTTCATAATAGCTGTGGTTTAGCCTTACTGAAATTCGCACTCTTCAATTGTCTCAAGCCATAGGGACTCAATCTCAGTGAGTATTCTTATATGGCACTTTTTTTTCCCAGTTTTTGTATTACTTGTTTGGTCTTGGTTTTAAAAGCTGCTATATTACTTGCTTCATTGATATTTTTGTTTTAACTGTTGTGCATTATGTGGATGTAAGAAAACCCCGAAGAAGACATGGCTTAACAGTTGTGACTCGTGAACACTACTCCAATCCTGGTCTGTACTACTTCCTAACTGTAATTGGTGTGTATTGTGTGCGCTTATATGAGGCAAGAGGAGCATGGGAAGGAAAATAGGAAAGTAAGCGTGATGCACCATTTGAGTATCTGATCCTTGACAAGATATCTGACAACTTGTCTTCTTAGAAAGACTAACCCAAGAGAACGATCAAGATTGTTTTAACAATATCAGGATGTACAAATCATCATTTAGTGAGTTAGGTAGGATATTAAGAGATGAGGTTTGCCTCAAGAATGATCAATATGTCTTGTGGTGGAGCAGACTGCAATTTTCCTGTGAACCCTAGTGCATTACCAAAAGTAAAAGACACTTGACAAACTGATTTCCATAGGAGTGGCTACAAAATCAGTTTTGCATTTCATGAGATTCTTAGAACTGAAGGACAGATTCCTCTCTGCCCCTAATACTGTAAATACAGAATGCTTAGACAAAATATGGAGTTGTTTCCAGGTTCAGTAACTTTGTCCTAAGTCATTTAACTGTCATTTCCACTTATATTGCTAACGATTTAGGTTATGTTATGGTGGGGCTTCTTGGGTGCTCTAGATGGGACTTACATAGTTGTCCATGCAGCCACATTATAGAATTTGAAAAGGCCACTTGGCAACTAATGTTCTTGGGGTTTGTGTACATGCTTATTGGATGGGAAGGCCTAGTTGCCAATGCTAGGGTTTTAAGCGATGTTGTGGGAAGTCACCGTTTTTATGACCAATTGTCTTGCAGGCTACTATTACTTATGTGATGGAGGGTATATTTTTGGTTGATTCCTTGCAAGTGCACAAGTCGAACAAGTAATAAAGTGATGAGAAGAGTGTCATACCATGAGGATTGTAGTTGGCAAGTACCAAAATGAGCGAGTTTTATGCAATTTGGACAAATAATTTCTAAGTTGTTCACTAATCTACACGTTAAACATATTGAATACAAAAAAGAAGGGTGCTATTTTTCTTTTGGTATTATTAAGGGTTTACATGCACAAAATTGATGATGAATCTCTTGGTTGTAAATATCTATGGGTAGAGACTTCATCACATGATGCTCTCGGGAGGCTGTATGGTCAATTTACATTTTTAATCTCTTAACTAGTTGTCTATTGGATTTTCCCTTTACAGATGCAAATTTCTCTCGAATAGAAGCATATCTCTTACGATATATAAGCTCTCAAATAGAAGCATCCCTCTTACAATATATAAGCATGCACCTCTCGAATGTCAAACTTAGAGGTCCACAAGGTACCACCTTAAGGACAGAGGTCCTGGACCAAGGAAATCACAGAATCCTAAAGAGTTATTCAATATGCGGCATGCTACACCCAAAACTTTCATTGAAAGGACGTTGGAATTTTGAAAAAGCGTTGGGCAGTGTTGAGGAGTACTACCTTTTACCCTTTAAAGAAACAAACCAATATTATGTTTGCCAGTGCTCTACTCCAAAACTTTCATCATTGATGAAACTCCCAATAACACCTTACTATTCAGTGGGGACATAGTGGAGGATGTGCATAGTATGGCCCAGGATGATGAAGAAGTATACATTCAAGCAGTCCAATCCTCCACAACATTGAATCAAAAGAGGACATGGAAAATGCCTCGTGGACACCATATTGCGCTCAAGCACATGAACAAATTCCCATTGAAACACGTGCATTATTGTTATATTTTTATTTGATCATTTTATTTACGAGTTGTTGTTTAGTTTAACTTATTATTTTATCCTTGATTTTGTTTGCTGCATTTTGGCTGGTTCTGTTCACTATTTATTCTATTTGATTGACATTGTTCTAACAAGTTGTAGTAGCAAGGTGGATGATGATATCATTGACTGTACCATACCTATTGAATGAAGAAGTGCATGAAACTCCAGTCTCAAAGCCCAAACTAAAGGGCAAAAAATTGTTCAAGAGCCCTAGTACTGGTAGGAATTTGCATAATAATAAATTCTTAGTGGTTGACTTAGAATTAATTTTTTCTTGTAAGAATTCTAACAGTATTAGAATTCATGTCTATAAATAGAAAATATCTTAACTATTACGGTTGAGAAAGAGGCAGAAAAATGAGAGAGAGAGATGGGGTGAGAGAAAATAGAGAGATGTAAGACTTGTGATGTTGCTCTCTGTGTCTGCATGATTTGAGAGGTTTTCTATGTGCCTCCTAGTTATTTTCCAAGTCTCCTTTATATCACATGATTGTTATTTGCTCGTGGATTGATTCTCTTATTCTCCCATGCACATAGGGTTTCAGGCCGAACAATGTAAATTTTGTGTTGTTACCTTATTTTTATATTTTTCTCTTTCATATAATCTAGAATGTTTTCCAACAATTGGTATCAGAGCATAGGTTGTGAGATCTGTAGTAAAATTTAGATCTTGATGATTTGGGATAAGAGATTTGTAATGTTTGGACATGAGATTGTTTAAGAAAAGAAGGGAAAGTTTTGTAAAAAGCCGCTTCTTTGACTGCCTATTCCCGCGGATTGAGGACTCCGATCATGATTGTATTGGTGTCGTTTGAAAGCCCATTGAGAGAATAACCAATCCCTATAGTTTTGCAGTCATGTGTTTTCGAGAAGGGTCCTAATTTCATCAAATTTGATGAAAGTTGTTGTCCGCGAAATTTGTAAATAGTCAACTTTGACCTACGATTGCCGGAGTTCTATATCTCCGACTGCGATGATATTGGTGACGTTGGAAGGATTAAGGGAACCCTTAAGGTATGGTGGTCGATTTTTCAGTGTATGAGGCAAAATTTGCACATGATCATGCATGGATTTTAGGGTTTTATTGGAGTATTTTTGGATTATGCAATTGGATGAACTTTTGAATAAGTTGTTGGTAATTTGTGTGTTCAAATATGTTGAGATACTCCTATTTACTTGGAGTTGTAATTAAGATATTTGCATAAAAACATTGTTAGCTGCTTGATTTATCTTCTGGTTGGTATGGCGAGATAACATTTTTTTTGTTTGGGTCAAGATTGCAATGTGGTTGAGTCAATATGAAGGTAATATTTACATTTCAGTGAACAGATGTGGATTTTGAGGAATTGAAATTGAAGCTAGACAAGAAGCTAGTTAAAGTTTGGGATAAAAGTTCAACTTGTTTGAAACCATGGTGGTAGAGAAGTCGCGAAGGCTTGAAAACTTTGGATCTAAGGAAGACTCATGAAAGCTTGTGCACTATGGTAGCTTGAGAACTTGTGATAGTTTGTTAATGGTGGCTTGTGAGTGTCCGCTAGTGTTCTAATATCGATAATTCACTCTGGTTGCAAGAGTGAAAGTGGTGTGAAAGAATTGAAAAGGAGAAGTTCTCTTTGTGAGAAGTGTTCGTCTGTGTTGGGGGCCATGGTCGTATTTTGAGTAAACACAAAATTTCTGTGTGATAAGGGAAGTATGAGTATTTCTATTGTTGTAAAGTTTGTTGGTCCTATGGGTATGACGATGAAATCCTCTTCTGTTTGACAAGTTCAAGAAGAGCTTGGCTGGTGCACACAGTAGAGTTACCTTTGAGGGAGTGCTTGGAGAAGGAAACCAAGTTTGTCCGTAATACGAGAGAATTCAAATTAATGGAGTGATTGTTATAAATTTTCCTAACAATAAATTCCTAATGTTTGACTTGAGTTAATCTTCCTTGTAAGAATTCTAATAGTATTAGAACTCATTCCTTTAAATAGGAAATCTCCTAACTATTAGAATTGAGAAAGAGGCAGAAAAAGGAGGGAGAGATGGGGTGAGAGAAAAATAGAGAGATGTGAGACTTGTTATCTGGCTCTCTGTGTCTGCGTGAGTTGAGAGGTTTTCTATGTGTCTCCTAGTTATTCTTTGTGTGCCATTTGTATCATAGGATTGTTGTTTACTAGTTTATTGATTCTCCTCTTCTCCCATGAGCATATGATTTCAGGTCGAACGGTGTAAATCTTGGTTGGAAGTGCGCAACAAGGACAAAGCAATTGGTAAAAAGTAGTACCATTCAAGCCACAAATATTGTCAATAAGATCCATGTTTGGAGAAAGGAATATTATGTGCTCTGTAAGTTTGTCAGCCATAGCTTGGATGCAATTGATCCAAAGACACAACAGGCTGTGGTTGACATTCCAGAGCTTTGGAAATAGTTGGCAAAAGTGAACAAAGTCTTTTCTAGTTTGTTTTTTTCATAGATCATTTATCCCTAATCTATCTGCATTTCAATTGTACAAGTCAGCATAGAATTTAAGGTCATCAATGAAAAATCATGTTCCATTTATGAGGATTGGTATGAATTCTTTGGGAAGTACCATGCCCAAGCATCAAGTGGGGCTGACTTTTCTCAGGTAGCAGAGAATCTGGAGCTTTTTGATACTTATTGTGAAGATAAAAATGAGGAAGAAGAGGTTGATACATCTAAAGAAAAGCAGAAGTCGGATCTGAAGAAAAGGAGAAGTCGGATAGGGATGCAGCCCCGCAACCATAAGTAGTTGAACCCAGCTAGACTAGCAGCAAGAAGAGGAAGGCATAAGCAACCTCTGCAAATAGCTTCTACAACAAAGCATAGAGTACTTTTGCAGAAATAGACACTATGTTCCAGAAGACAACCAAATGGTTCAATACACAAGCTCCCACCAATGCTAGCACTATTGATGAGATTAATGAGAGGAAGGTTCAAAGTATATTCCAAAGTTTGGAGAAGTGGTAGATGAACTAGGCTGATGGCTAGTTTATGAACTTCCTAGCTGATTTGGTGTTTGAACTTGTGGTTGGTTGCACTAATTTTTATGAAACTTGTGACTTGTGGTTTTGGATCATTTTGTCTTTGTGGTTGACTTAGTTTTTCTTTTCATTACTTGGTAGATGAACTTGGTTAACTTATTGTCTTGTTTGGTTGGGTAAATTGAATATCAAGCCTAAACCCTTCTTTTTAGCCTTTAACATTGGCAATTCCTAATTCAAACAAAGTGAACCCTTAATTCAAAATCAACCATTGAATTCAAACACATTATGAATTCAAACATAAACCACAAAATAGTTCGAGTTGAATACAACAAAAGTGAACCCTTAATCCAAAATCAACCAAACTTCAAACTGAATAAAAGTGACCATAACCAACCAAAGTTCAATTCGAAATCAATCAAAGTTCTAACAAGTAGAAAACTCAACCAAACCCAAACTTCAACAATCTCAATCTCGGCTTCTACCATGAACCATATCAAAGGTTTGACCAATCCTCAAAGTCAGGAAATGGGGTTGGAAACTGCACCAATTCCACCTTGTCTTCATCAATCCATAAAAAATTGAACCATACCCCCCTAGAACCCTAAGAACTTTGAACGTAGGCAGTCGATCAAATGCTCAATCTTCCATTTTATTTCCATGGTCCGGTAAGAAATTAGATGTTGTTGATGAATAGTGACTAACTTCATCCTTCAATGACTCCCGTTCAAATAGCGGCGGACCAATTTCAATGGGCTTCTCCAGTTAATATTCAGGATTAATCGGCTTCTGCATCTCCGGTTGAGGAACCTTCTCCCGCGGAGCGTCAGGTACATTTTCTGGAAGCTTCTCTAAAGGCCCATAGATAGTAGCGACCTGCTTAGCAGAGGAGGAATGAGATCACTGATGTATAACCACTCTAGTTTCTACCTTGTCAGGCGGATAGATTTAGTCTTTAGTCTTTTTTCGATGGATCACAATTTTGTAAATATTTCTTTTATTTTAAGGAAATTTGGCTTTTCTAAAAAAACTAAAAATAAAATAAATTGTAACTCAAAACAACTCCATCTTCGGTCAGTGCACTTGTTGTGTATATGTTTAGGGACTGTGAGGGATCGGTCCTTGGGTTTAAGCACAACCCTTAATATCTCATGCAAGGCCACACTTATTGTCTGTTCACTCCTTTGAAAATCGATTTATAGTGCTCTATTCTTTTGGTGATAGGATAATGTACGCAGGAAAATGGCATTTTTCTCTACCACTGACATGTACTGATCATCCTTCAGGCCACCATTATCTCGATAAACCCGACAGAGTTCGGTAATGGCTATCTTGTGCATCCTAAGATTGTTGAAAAAGTTTTTGTTGTTCCCTTGGGTTAGTCTTTCCAAGAAGAACATTTGGTTAGAAATTTTATCGAGAATGAGGTACTTAGGTGGAGCACTGCATTTACGTTTCCTATCGGTCTTCTCATACTCCTATTGCCTCTCAAGTGCGATGACGGTAGCCACAATAGACAACCACATTTTGTGTGCATACCATGAATGTCATATTTTCCAGTAAATCCATCAGTATGGACCCCTTTTTTGGTGTTAGGATTTCAAACCACATAAGCCAACAGTTCAGTTCAAATGAGATTCACAAACATCAATTCAAGAAGATAAACAACATATACATAAATCTAAGAGCATCAGGTCAATACGGACAACTAATGATATCAACCAGTTTACTCACGGAGTTATAGTGTTCCCTATTGCTTTAGCCAACCGGATGTTCACCGAAAATAATACTCAATCAAACATTGTATTAGAAGAAACACTATAACTGCCCTGATAAAAAACAAAATAAACTTCAAATAAAGGAACCCTAAATAGAATTTTGACATGTCCAAAACACTACTCGAATACCCTAAAAGCAAGCCAAGACACTTAATACCTTACCATAACCCTTACCCCAACACATAGTACATATAGAACTAAACTCATCACCTAAAACCCTACACGTGAAACCTCAACCAGTAACAATGAGGAGGAAAACACCCTAAAACTGCCAACTATTCATCCACAAACCTATATGATGTGAAGTTTTGCAAATGGAATGAAACTTAGAGTTGGGAACTTATTCTTGTGTCAAGAGAAACACACGAATTCTTGGAGGAGAGCACACAGGGACTATGAACTCTAAGAACTAGCTCATTTACTCCTCTTTTTACAGGATGGAAACCTAGATATCTCCAAAAGAGACCGGTACTATTTTTACGAGGAAGAAGATGGAAAATACACAGTTAAAATGGCCTATAGGCTTATCACAGCAGAATACCCCCCAGCTCACTCACGTCGGGATGCAACTACCCTCTCCAGCATATGGAATGCCATGACTCCTAAGAAAATATCCATCTTTGTCTAGAGACTACTGCAAAATGCCCTACCAACAAAAGGAGCATTGCAAAGGAGGCACATAATTCTACCTGAACATGACATATTATGTCCTATATGTAAATAAGGTAATGACACCATAGAACATCTATTCATAAACTGTGAATTTGTGTTGCAAGTATGGTCAGCTATCAAGTAATGGATATCTGCTCCAGAATGGGATTAGTTTACCCCTACTACGCTAGCATTTAAAGATTTCATATCTACAAAACCTTCAAAGGTTAACACGACAGCTTGGAAGTCACTATGGTCTGCCATGTCCTAGCTTGTATGGAAAGCCAGGAACTTGTGTTTCTTTCAGGCAATGGATGCAAACCATATAAATACAGTGGCAAATATTCAGAGGTCCTCCTAGTTGTGAATCAAATCTAGCAGACTAGGAAGTCACTTGTCATACTCCCTAACTGATTGGTTAATCAACCCTATGTGTTATTTAAAATTCTAAACATTTCAACATTCGGCATTCAACATTCCACATTAGCACTTTCATGACAGTGAAATTCCTATTATTCTACTCCACAGGTCTGTTGTAAATATTTGGAATTTACAGGAAAACCCCAAACACACTTGCATATAAGGAGAATGATGTATATCAGAAGAGGACTCATACCAGAAGATCAAATACATCAATGTACTTTTTGCCTCTCCTACTATGAAACTGGCCACATTTATTTTCTTCCCGTTTCATTGCGGTACAAGTTGGAAGGAGCCATCAACTTGGATGTGGATCAAAGCCAAGAGGAAGAAAAACTTTTCCTATACACTGTCTGCTTGGTTCTTGCAGCCACCAGATTGCATTCAGAACGACATATAAACCGAGTTGTGTACAACTCGGTTTATACTAAGGCTTTGGCAGATCCAAGGCCACTGAAATTCATGAGATCCGTGTTAGAAAGAAAGTTTTTCCATTGCTTAGATAGGTTATTCTATTTATTTCTTTGGGTTTGATCTGATATACATGTCTACTCGAAGTACCACCCCCTCACTCAATACAGGGATAACTCACCAAACATAATCGAGTTGTGTACAAATATCCCTATAATGGGTGATGTGATTGTTGGGGGTCCGAGACGAATTTGGATTCTTGCATGGTTTAAAGTAATTGGACCTTGCAATGTAAATTACAGCAAAGTGCGGTTTCGTGGTTACTTCCAATCAGAGGCACAAACATGGTTGGATCGATCTGA
>JAOWBN010246409.1:0-11819 GCA_028565015.1 Pinguicula moranensis | reverse complement strand
GGTTGGGTGGCTCTTGTACTTAAATTACACACGGCCAGATGTGACTTATGCTGTCCAGCAGCTTAGTCAATTTGTGCAGAAGCCGCATGATGTGCACTGGTCCGCAGTTATACATGTTTTGCGCTACCTTGCTGGACATCTTACTCTTGGTTTATTCTTCCCCAGCTCCTCTTCACTTCACCTCGCTGCCTTTAGTGATGCGGACTGGGGTAGCTGCCGCACCACATGCCACTCGCTGACAGGTTTCTGCATTTTCTTGGGAGACAGCTTGGTGTCATGGAAAACCAAGAAGCATGCCACAATTTCGTGTTCTTCAGCAGAGGCAGAGTACCGCGCCATGGCAGCAGCAGTCCGAGAGTTGTTGTGGTTGTCTTACATGCTGTAGGATTTCAGAATACCGGTTGCTCTGCCTATACCTCTCTGGTGCGACAACAAGACAACCTTAAGCATTGCTGCCAACTCGGTCTTTCACGAACGGACAAAGCATATCAAAATTGATTGCCATGTCGTCCGTGATCAGTACAAGGCCGAGTTCATTTTGCCTCAATATGTTTCCTCTTCGGATCAGCCTGCTGATTTATTCACAAAGCCCCTGTCATCTGCTGCTTCCTCTAATCTCTTGTCCAAGATGAGCTTGTGGGGCGCTCATCTTGAGGAGGGGGTATTGGAGAAAGCACAAATAACTGGTGTTGGAAGCAGATTACAGAATAAGGAGAAAGGTGTTTAATTGTTTCTAATGCTCTGGTTCTTTTTCTGGTTTGTACAGTTTTGTTTTCGGAGGTTGAGGATGAAGATTCAGCGGATGCGTCTTCTGTTCGTGTAGCCAATTGGAGGACGAATAACCTTGCTGATCTGGCATCTGGCAACCAATGAGATGACGTATAGTGCTGCTGATTCGTCACACGTCAACCAATGAGGAGCTTGCTTTTGTTTTTGTCGTTTAGAGATTGTATTTATTGCACGCGCGTTTGTAATTCGACTTTACGTTTCTTATTTTCGATAAATCAAAAATACAAAAAAGGTGGGGATTTCCCCCCTGAAAAATCCATTGCAACTGTCTCTCAATTCTGTGCGAATTGCTTCAATCAAATCCTGAAGTTGTGATCGGTTTTCAATTAGTTAATAGAAAACTTGTGCGATCGGCCCAGATGCAAATTGGGGCATCCCCCTTCATTATTGGTAAGGAATTTTTTGTCGAAATCGCTTCATATTTGGGACCGCTAGTATTCATTGATGACAAAATGCTGGATCACAGCGAGATGCAGTGTTGACCTCCGAGAACAACTTGGTGGAACAAACGCTGGAAATAGTGACGAATATGGGGAAAATTACTATTCAGGCAAGAGAGGAGCAGAATGATGCAGAGAAGTCACCGTGTTGGCGCCCTCAAGACTTTCCCTTGGGAAAGCAAGGCACCTACTCCTGAAACTCTTCTGAAGAATTGCCGGAGTTATGCAAAGAGAAGTCTATGACAGTTAGAGTTTAGAAAAATAGGCCGTTGTCTGATCCTGTTGAATTGTCCCACACAGGAAAAATATGAAAAAAAAGAGTGCTTAATAAGTTGGACACCACAAATATTGAATGAGGCTTTTTGGGGATAAAACCCCCAAGAACAAAACCATTAGGTCTTAGACCCAATGGACAATATTATTCAATGTGTGGTATCTAAATAAAAATTAAGTGGGTTGTAAATTCAAGATGTGTTGAAGAATAGATCCATTCACCTGGATCGAGTAGAGGAAGTGGAAATTGGATGCAACACCCGTGAGAATTGCTCCCACCAGTCAACTGCATCAGCCAAACAAAGGAGCTGTAGTTAGCTTGTCATGGGGCACGATGGAAGAAAAAGTCATAGCCGCACGATCCAAATTAAATTGTGCGGCCCAAAGTCATTCATTCATTAAGAAAGTGAAATAACTTGTAAAAACGTGCATCATGTTTTTGCACGTCTTTATTACCATTTTTTTTTCTCTCTTTGTCTTTAAATATAGAGAACTTTGTACAGATTAAACACTGAAAAATACCAAAAAAGAGGGAAAGCAATTGCTTTCCTGAAGAAACTTCCTTACGTTCAGTCCAACCCAAATACAAAATTTGCATCAATTTCATTGCAAGTTTCTACAAAAATTCTACATGGTATCGGAGTAGTGTTAGTTCTGTTCAAATTACGCATCAGTTGATCCAATTACTCTTATCTGGAGAAGGTGGTTCTTTCCATAAAAATGTTCATGGTGCATCAACTTTTTTTTCCTTAGAAAAACTTGGATTAAGCAGATTGATCACAAGTGATTATCATGACTGAGGCAACAATGAAAGAATGTGAATTGCTAGCAGCTGAGAATGCCAAGAAACGGCATAAAGAGATCACGCAACTCCTCAGTAAACGGAAGGAGGAATCACTGAAGGAACAACTCCATGTACATGGATCAGAGAACCCAGGTGTGTCATTGGTTACAGTACTTTTGACTGAAACCAATTATCTAATCGGGAAAAGTGCTATGTTATCCACTTTAGAAGCAAAACTGAAAGTGGGTTTTGTTGATGGAACACTTACCAAGCCTGATGAAGATTAACCTCTAGCACTAAAATAGAAAAGGGCAAACAATCTTGTGTGTTCTTGGATTTGTGGCTCGATTACATCAGATTTAATGAAAACTTTCATGTTTATTCATGACTCACGTAAATTGTGGCTTAGTTTGGAGCAGAGATTTGGAACAAAAAATCTTCCACATTTCTTTGAACTAAAGAGAACTACGGTAGTGCTCAGACAAGGATCATCCACAGTTTGTGAATTCTTTAGTAAGTTAAAAGCTGTATGGGATCAATTTGAGCAATTGAGACCTGTTCCTCAAACCTCTGGAGCCATAGGAGAATTGCTGATTACAAGAGACAATGAGGACAAAGTGATGAAGTTCTTGATAGGGCTTAATGATATATGATTATGAAAGAAGCCAAATTATATATATTGATCCGCTGCCTAATATTGATCGTGTTTATAATAGGATTGTGACTGCAGAAAAACATAGACAGGTTAGCACCAATGCAGCTGTTAAAAATGATGGACTGAATGCAGCATTGATGGCCAAAGTTAACTCAGATCAGACATGGAAAAGGAATGAAAAACAAAGAACCAAGATAGATAGGAGCACCTTGTTCTGCACTCACTGCCAGCGTTTTGGACACACAATAGACAACTGTTTTAAGTTGAAAGGATATCCAGACTGGTGGCCAGATATTAAGAAGAGGGGCAAGCCACCACCAACAATCTTTCATGCAGAGCAAACTGAGGCAGAGGCAACTCCTTTGGACTACAGCAAATCAGATGGAATGGTTAATCTATATGAGATAATTGGAGGAATGCAAAGGGAACTGCAACGGCTAGCTAAGGGAAAAATAGTGATAGAAACATCAGAACACCTTGTTGTTAACATGGCACACTTTGGAGATTTTGCTGGTACAACAATTTCTCCTTGGCTTAATAAAGTTGATAAATGTGGTATCTTGTGTGATGACTGGATTGTAGACACTGGAGCTACAAGTCATATGTGTACTAACATCAAAATGATGCACAATGTCATTAGTCTTGATGGTTACACATCAGTTTGGTTGCCTGATGGCAGCATAAAATCAGTTCTGTGCAGAGGAGATGTGGCAATCCATGGTTCAATTGTTATGAAATCTTGCTTATTTCTCCCCACCTTTAAATACAATCTGCTATCAATGAGACAACTTATGAAATCATCAGGTGTTGGATTCAGTTTCTTTTCTGATTTTTACCTTGTGCAGGACCTTAAGTCATACAAGATTTTTGGAGTAGGAAGGGTCATCAAGGAGTTGTACGTGCTCAACTCAACCTCATTTGATCCAGCAATATTTTACAAATTCATATTGCTCACTCTTCTTCTATGTCGACATGTTTGTTACCTTATAAGAATGAGTCTATTAGAAACAAAGCAAGTCATGCTTACAATGTCGTTGATGCAAACATTCTGCATAAAAGACTTGGTCATCCATCTTTAGATGTTCTTCATCATTTTGGCGATTCAGTTGTGAGCTCAGACATGCTTAATAAAATGGCTTTGTGTGAAATATGTCCTTTGGCTAAGCAATGTAAACTGCCATTCACAAAAAGCATTAGTAGATCACAAAGCTGTTTTGACTTGGTACACATGGATGTTAGGGGGCCATACAGGAAACCTACCTTGAGTAATTGTCATTATTTCCTAACCCTGGTGGATAATTGCAACAAATGCACTTGGATATATTTATTTAGATTCAAGGATGCTGATCAACAGATTCATTAACATGGTTCAGACGCAATATCATACGACAGTAAAAGCAGTCCGAACAGACAATGGCACAGAGTTCTTGAAATGTGATATGTTGTTTACAGAACTTGGGATTATACACCAGAAAAGTTGTCCACACACACCTGAACAAAATGGCACTGTTGAAAGAAGGCATAGAACACTACTGCAGATAGCACGTGCACTTCTATTTCAATCCAGACTCTCAAACAGATTTTTGAGAGAGACAATTCTAACAGTCACATATCTTATGAACCGTTGGCCAAGTAGAGTACTAGGTTGGAAGTCATCATGTGAGGTATTATTTGGTCATAAACCGGATATGAATTCACTGAGAATTTTTGGTAGCTTGTGTTTTGTGTAGAACTTGACATCTGACAAGTATAAGGTTGAATCTAGTACGGTCAAATATGCACGTTTAGATGGTGCAGTAAAATGGAGAGAGTCAAAATAAGTCGAACCAACCTAAAAAATGCAAAATTAATAGTATTGTTATTTTAGACAGTATTTTTGATAAAAATATTATTTCAACATCAATTTTATTAAGATATTATTTTAGACAACAGTTGTAATAATCGTTGTCTAGAATAGATAATTTGAAAAAAAAATACTCGTTGACATTAGTTAAAATTTTAATTTTATTTCTCATTTTCTTTTTTGTTTCTTGGTTGACCAACACAACTCAAAAAAATATTAAACTACCAAAAATAATTATACTAAAGAATTATCCAAAATATGAAATAAACATAAACTAGAACTAGTGTTAGGCATGGCCCCTATGCCACAAATGAGCGGGCTTTGGCCGCCCGTTTGTGTGGCGGGGCAACCATGGGCCGACCCGTCTGTCCGTTTTTAATTAAAAACAAAACAAAACAAAAAATTATGTAAGGCGCGATCGTGACTTACTGAGATTTGAGAGTTAATTGACTTTCCGCATTCGAGTCGAGATGACCTAAAAATTCCTCTTCTCAAGTCTCGCCTCTTCTAAAAAATTCTCGAGTCTCCTCGCCTAACCGGCTAACCCTACCCTCAATGATCACCTATGATCGGCTGCTACTGACAATTGACGGGAACGAGAAGACTTAAGATGAAGAGAATTGTTTCTCGTGAGTTCGTGAGTTTGATTTGAATCTAGAAAAGTTTAGGGTTTAGGGCTTAATCTATTTTGTTTTGTTAGAAAGGTGCTTGGTGTTAGGGTTTCATTTTTTGGTGCTATGAATTAGATTTTTCCTTGATTTAGGGTGTTTTTGGTTCTACAAATTATTATTTTGCTTGATTTCCGTTTTTGTGCTTCAACTGCTACTGACAAGCATGAATTTCGAATCAAGGCTGTTTTTAAATGTTTTATCTAGTTTATTAAAGGCTTTTTTTGTCATTATAAAGATAGTGTTTGATTTTTTGTTGTTTGAATTGATTTACAATTAGAATTCCATTCTATTTTTGGAGCTGAACCTGTCTGGTCGTGCTATTGCCTTATTTGTGTTGAAGGAAGGAAGGTGGTGGTGGTAGAGATTTGATTTGAGTATAAGTCTGGTGAAAATTTGCTAAAGTCACTGATCCCATCTGTAGAAGTAGAACCTTAGAATTTATTGATTGATTTCCCCAAATGCTTGGAAGATGTTTTGTCTGCATGCTACAGATGATGGTTGTTGCTGCCAGTTCAATGTGGAAGATCATTGAAAGTCCATACATCAAAGATAGCTCAACTCCATAAACCCATCCCAGAACTTCAGTGCCATGATTTTTTGGATAATTTCTTGCAATTTTACTTGAGTATGTATAATTGTATGCTGGACTAAATTTAAGCAACGGCTGTTTTTTTTGTGGATGTGGTGGATGTTTTTTTTGTGGCTGTTTTTTGGTTCAAGGCTGTTATAAAAGTTTCATCTAGTTTATTAAAGGTTGTTCTTTGTCATTATGTAGATAGTGTTTGGTTGTTTGCTGTTTTTTGATTCGAGACTATTTTTCAAAGGACATTTAAATGTTTATATTTTTTTGTTGCTTGTTTTTTTGTAGACTGTTTTTTAAATGTTTTATATAGTTTATTATAGGCTTTTTTGTTGCTAATTTTAATTTTCGTTGTTTGTGCTTTTACAGAAAACTTTGTTGAACATGGATGACCTTCTCGACCGTGATGATAAAATCAATAGAGAAGAAGAAGTTAATGAGAGTCAAGAATATGAAATAGACCAGTTTGCACAAGGGAGTACAACCACGGGGCCTGGTAAGAAGCAAAAGAAACTTACTTCTGAGGTATGGAAGCATTTTGTTAGATAAGAGAAGCTAGTTGATGGCTTGAATTTTTGGAAAGCAAAATGCCATTACTGTAAGCAAGAGTATAATGAGAATACCATAGTCGATGGTATTGGAACGTTGATGAAGCATGCAATGAAATGTAGTCATAAACACGGTGACATGGATTTAGGTTCTGCAAGTTAGTCCACACTACATTTCCTGGCTGATGTAAATGTAACCTCTTGGCGGTATGATCCAAAGGTATGGAGAGAGTCTTTGATTGTCTTGACTGCAGTGTGCGATTTACCAATTAGTTTGGGTGAATGTTGATTTTATGAGAAGCATGTCAAAACATCATTTTGACCCTTCATTTTAGACAGTGAGTGCACGTATGATTAGACGCGATATCATCACGTTTTAAAAGAAGCATGTTGTTGCCTTAAAATATTGTGTAGCCCTAACGTCTGATATATGGGATTCTAGATCCCATTTGAATTATTCAAGTGTTGTCGCACATTACATTGACTCTAACTGGACTTTGCAAGAGAGAATAATTGGTTTTAGGTTGGTTTACAGACACACTGGTGAGGTGATTACTGAGAGTATTATAGAGGTCCTCACTGAATACAAACTTTTGGACCGAACTATTTTCATCACTTTGGATAATGCATCCACGAATGCCAAGGCCATGAAATCACTCGTGGATCCCCTTAAGGCATACAATTCAAGTATTCTTTTGCATCAGATGTATGCTTGTCACGTGATAAATCTGATAGTTCAAACAAGTTTAAATAATCAATGCTCTGAAAGCTCAATGTGTCTCATTAGGTTACAAACCTCGTATATCGGATGCAGACATGCACATAAGATGGAACTCGACATATTTGATGTTGAAAAGAGCATCCAAGTATAAGCTTCCTCTTGGAAAATATGTTGAGCGCTCAACTGTATGGTTCCTCTTCCTCTTCCTCCAATCCTCCTGCAGTCTTGACTAATTATGATTGGGAGGTTGTTGAAAAAATGGTCAAATTCCTTTAAGTGTTTTATGAGGCCACAACTACTTTGTCCAGGACCTATTACCCTACATCTCATCTAGCGTTGCATCAACTCCTAATTATGGCACATAATCTTTATTCACATATAGAGGAACATATTTGGGGTGCTGTGCAAGCGATGAGACAAAAGTATTTGGGCTATTGGGCTACCCCTCCTTTGTTATATTCTTTAGCCTTTATTATGGATCCTCTGACGAAGATAATTTTTTTTGAATTATCTTGTTTGAAGATGAGAAGTTGGATGGGTATAACTGATGAAACGGGTGTTGCCAAGAATGTTGAAACTTCTTTATTTGACATGTATAATAAATATGAGAGCAGGTTTGGAGGATTGAAGAGGATTCGACCACAGGCACCTATCGGAAAGACAGTATTGGCATTTGACATCTTGGGTACTGGCCTTATTGACTCACCGTTTGGTTCACAGGATGGAGTTGATGGTGGTCAGTACTATGAGTTGAGTTGATATCTCCATACAATTTTTGATGTAACAAATGACATTGATAGAGAGCAATCAATTTTGTTACAATGGTGGGAGAGATCAAACATGAAGTACCTTGTTCTTTCGCAAATGGCCAAGGATCTATTTTGCATTCTAGTGTCCACAATTTCATCGGAGTCTGTATTCAGCATGGCGTGGAGGATTATGGAAGAAAGGAAGGGCTAGGTTGACTCCTCAGATAGTAGAGATGTTGACTTTGATCAAGGATTGGGATATTTAAGATGATAGAATTGAGAGTTTGGGCTCACTTAAAGAATATTTTCTTGATGACGATGATGAAGAAGATGCTCCTCCTGCTCCTTCTGTTCTTGCTCAATGAAGGTAAATTATTTAATGTTACTGCACATATAAACAAAACAAGCTTCTATTATACTTGTTTATCTATACGATTTTTGATATTTTATGTATCTATTTTTTAAGCAAGTTAACTAAAGTTTTTTTTCTTACTTTTTCGGATGTTACTTGATTGAAAGATGTGAATTGATCTTATGCAACGATCATCTTATGGAATTAGTTTTGTTGAAGCTTGATGAAATGTCTGAAACTTCTTTACCATAACGATTTTATTTTATATTTTTATAAATATGTTTTTTAAGCAAGTTAACTGAAGGATTTTTTCTGACTTTTTTCAGATGTTACTGGACTGAAAGATGTGAATTGATCTTATGAGGCGAACATCTTCTAGAATTGGTTTTGTTGAAGCTTGATGAACATGAAATATTTGAACTTATATCACTTGGTGTTGCTGATTTTTGTGGAACTTTTTCGACCTGGTCTTGTTGAGCTTTTTGGAATTGATGGCTTTTGGTTCAATACGTCTGTTCTGTGTAGTTGCTTTTGGGCTTTGGCTTATATCTAAATTCTCATATTTGATGTGTGTATTAGGAACTTTTTTGAAGTCATATTGATTTAGATGTGTATATTTTACTTTTAGTTTTGTATTTTGTAGTGCTAAACAGGCCAAATATGTTAAACAGATTAACACATTGTTAAATATGTTAAACAGACTAAACGGGCAAAGCAGGCCGGCTAGCACCACCCATTTTACGAATAACGGGTGGGGTGGGGTGGACATCCTAGCCCGCCAACCCGCAACGGGTGGGGCAGGCTAACTAGAACTTAGAAGTAACATTAATGTTGTGTAGTGTACTGGTTCACTTTGTAGGATTTAAAGCATCAATTAAGGTTCAAATCCCATATCCCACTTTTTGCTTTTGATTTTTAAAAGTATAATTTGAAAACAAAGGGGAGCCCAGGATTTGAACATCCTCACCACATGGGAGAATATCTGTAATCTTACCAGCTCATCTCCAATAACTTTGTGAAAACAAATACAATTACAGTTTGAAGGGGGACCACACTGAAAAAAATACAATTTGAAGGGGGACCACATTGAAAAAAATAAAATTTTAACATATATAACAAAAATAAATTTAAATCCGGGGGAGACCATGGCCCCCGGTCCCCCCTTTGGCTCCGCCCCTGGTTAGAACCAGAACCACCATTTAAGTCAAACCTGCAGTAACCGAGGCTGTTCTCCTTGTCCTTCTGGAGAAGTTCTTCAGATCTGTGTTGACTCATCCTTCCATAAATAGGTAACAATCTTCTTCATATATCATGTTTGTGGTTATCCCCATAGATCTGATAAAGGTTGTTTGACTTCTAAACATAAAGTGATGCATCAAATATAGTTCTTAATCAACTTATGCCTGTCTCCTTACAAATCAATTTCTTTCTTTTACTATGATGTGAGAACTTCAAAATGGGACTTCAAATTGTTTAATTAAGATTCCAAAAGCTGTGCAAAAAAACGTGTTACCACAAACTGAATTTTGTTTATCAATTCAATCTCCATGTTGGTTGTGGTTTAGGAAGAGGCTAATAGTTTTTTTTATTGACACATGACACATCTAAATCTATACAATATTATACTTGTTTGTTTTTTGACACATCTGAATCTACACAATAATAAGTTACCATATACCTAATTTGAGTTTCACTTTGTTCTTAGAGTTTGGGTACATTACACTTTTCGTGTTAGGTGAATTTGCTAACATGAAAGGTTTTCTGCAAATTTTCTTATGATTCTTGAAGCTAATGTGTACACAAGAACCTAAATGAATAACACAAATTTTCTAATGATTCTTAAAGCCACAGTTTCTGAATTATTCTAATTTTGTGATTTTTTGCTATTCTGTTAGATAGAAAATAGTGAGGACTTCGAAGATACAATGTCGCCATCAAATGCAGCTATTGAAATGGAAGATGAAGAAGCAACAATTACAACCGCCAAAACAGAAGAAAACTATCAATCCACAGTCAAAGGTTTGACAAGATTTCATAAAATTAGACACACCTAAAGGGGCTTGTCAAAAGGCCAAGTGCAAGCATTTGCAAGGCTACTTTTAGATATGAACCTAGATCGGTAGGGACTTCGGGTATGCTAAGACATATAAACAAAACTTGTCGTAGGATTAAACGAGGCCCGAATATTGTTGACTCCTAACAAAGTAGGATCACGCATGATACTTCAACTTCTTCAAGAATGGTTAAAGGTAATATGATGTTAGACAAATTTGATGAAAATAGAGCTCGTAGGTTGCTGGCCGAGTTCATCATTGAGGCATAACAACCTTTTTTTCTTGTGGAAAATCATGGTTTCATAAAGTTTGTATGTGGCCTTGAGCTGAGGTTCAGAATGATCTCCAGGAGAATTGTTACTCGAGATTGCATGGGTGTATATGTGGCTGAGAGGACTAAATTGATGTCGCAGTTGAAAGAATTTAGCTCGAGGGTCAGCTTGACTACGGACACATGGACATCAATTCAAAATATTTCCTATATGTGCATTACAACACATTTGATAGACACTAATTGGGTTTTGCACAAGAGAGTTATCGGTTTTAGGAAGATTGTTAGTCATACTGGATAGTACTGTCAATGGTGATGGAGCAAGTATTGAAATATTTGGGAATTGATAAGGTTTTGACGTTAATAGTTGACAATACTTCAACCAATGATACATATTTGGGTGAGTTGAGGAAGAATATGCTTAATCTTGATCTTGATCTTGATCTTGATCTTGACCTTGACGTTGATGCAGTGAGGATTATGCAGACGTTTAAGTGGACAAAGAGTTATTGGATGAATTGAGGTACAGACAAATCGATGAGTACAAGAATGTGAAGGGTGGTGTTCTATTGGGTCACGATAATTTACAACTGAGATACTTGACACACGTCTTGAACTTGATTGTTCAAGATGGATTAAAGGAGTTGGATCAGTGAATTGTGAAAATGAGAACAATGGTTAAATATGTGAAATCTTCTCCTCAAAGAGAAGAATCTTTCTTGATTTATGTGGCACAAGTTGATGAGGATGGATCATCTAACAATGATTTTCTGCAGTTGGATGTTTGTACTAGCTGGAACTCGACCTATACTATGCTGCAATCCGTGGAAAAAAATAAGCTGCCTTACAAAAGATGTTGGTGTTGGATGATGGTCTAAAGGGGGTTATGAATGAGAGGGGAAAGGATGGAAAAGGAGTGGGGCCAGGTCAACCAACCAACAGTGATTGGGAACACATCAAAACATTCATTAGCTTCTTAAAAATCTTTTATGAAGACACAATGACGTTCTCTGCTTCAAACTCATGCACTACTCAACTCTTTTCAAAGAGTTGTACAATCTCAAGAGTCATTTAAACACATTCATGGAG
>JAOWBN010246398.1:0-11819 GCA_028565015.1 Pinguicula moranensis | reverse complement strand
CGGTAGATCTGGAATACATAGATGGGGCCTGTTTGCACGTAGGAATATCCAAGAAGGAGAAATGGTATCATCCCCTTAAATTCAAGGCCAACAAGGTCCATGGCATCTTTCTTACTATGAAAAAGTACTTACACAGTTTATCCTATTGTTGTCAGGTCGTGGAATATCGCGGCGAACAGGTCAGACGCAGCGTTGCAGATCTTAGAGAGGCACGCTATTGAGCAGAGGGCAAAGATTGCTACGTAAGGCGATTTCTCCTAGAATTATAGTTTGAATGAAGCAATATGTATGGCACGGGAGCAGGCATGATCTAAAATCTTTGCATTTTCTTCTCAGCTATTCAAAATCAGCGAAGAGGTTGTGGTGGATGCTACAGATTCTGGCAATATTGCTCGTCTGATCAACCACTCGGTATGCAAAAACTTAGATAGTACTATGAAATAAAAGTTGAGTTCCAATACTCTGTACCTCATGTTTCAGTGTATGCCCAACTGCTATGCAAGGATCATGAGTGTAGGTGGAGATGAGAGCCGGATTGTGCTTATTGCGAAAACATCTGTGCCGTTTGGTGATGAATTAACGTATCTTTCTATCTATCTATCCCACTATTTATCTTTCTATCTTCATTTGTTTAGTTTTTTCTTTTTGTTTTCAGGTATGACTATTTATTTGACCCTGACGAACCTGCTGAATCCAAAGTTCCTTGCCTGTGTAAATCTCAGAACTGCAGAAAATTCATGAACTAGGAGAAGGAAATTGAAATAGCAGCTTTTCCAATTTTTCTAGATTTCTTTTTCTTCTTTAACTTAAGAGTTACAAGATGAATAGAGGTGAAACTTCAGGTAGTTAGCATAAATGGTAAGTCGCAAAAAGAAAAACACAGCCTTGTCTTGTGTTGAAAGCAGTAAATCTCATCATTGCACTTGGTCTGTCTTGTTCATTCATTGGATTTTATCCGATCCAGCCGGAACGGGCTCTGTTCTGACCGGAGATCCTGTCATTCAGAAAAATTAGTTCATTTGTCGCTTTCACTCCAGAAAAGTTCCAAGCATTTTATTAATTTATTAAATATTGATTATTTATGTACATCATTCTAGTTTTCACCCATAGGTTTGGTACAGGGGATTAATGTAATTTGGGTTTGGAAATAATCGAGGGTTGTGTCAAAAAATTAATATCTTGCATTTCTTATAGTTCACCCAAGATAACGAGAAAATAAAATACACTGTTTGGTATTGAATGTGCGATAAAGGTTAACTTAATATAAGGATATCAGATGTGGATTTACATAAACACCCTTATAAATGTTGGATAAATGTTTCATGAACCTTAATTTCCCTCTTCAATCCCAATTCTCAATCTCGACTTTGTAGTGCAGATCTCTGCAAATGGTGCGGAATTCCTCTTCCGAAGCCGAGCACGACATCCAGCCACTGCGTCAACGCCATCGTTTGGTAAAACACCACATGAGGTATACATAAAAATTGTATTTCATACTAGTAGATTTTCGTTCTATTTTTTATATTACGTCGACTTTATCTATACGTATTTATTAGAGATTTGTTCCTTTTGTTACTAGGCGCAATTTTTTTGCTTTCGGGTTGAAATGGGTTTTGCTATTTTTATGGAGATTTACGATTTTAGGTTTGCTGCGTGTTCCTAAATGTTTGAATAAGAATATGACAATTTTGATTTGTTCCTAAATGTTTGAATCAACATGAGGAATGTAATTTGTTGATTTGACATTTTTTTTATATGATTCTTCACAATGCATTTTCCCTCTAAATATTTTTTTTGTTCTTATTTTGGTGTCTTTGATTTTCATAAGAGGTACGTAAAAAACAGGCGTGATGGTATATTTACCCCGTGTTATGCATTTGAATGATGAAAAAAAAAGTTTGATAAGTTATTTGTGTACCAATGCATTTGAATGATGAAAAGTATTTTTATTGCTAAGTTACAGTGATTATTAACAATTATAAATGCATCATATCCAAAAAGCTCGTTACCTCCAACCAGGTTTTCTCTGCAATTGGTAGGTAATCAGTAGACTGAACCACATTAGGTATCCGGGTCGACCCAAGGCCCTACCCGACTAATCCCGATAACAGTGCTAGAGATGTCACCAGCCAGATTCGATTCCCTTACCTCACTAGGCAAGTCCCGTGTGTCAGGAGTCGTGGCCGCTGGGACAACACGTACCATTTTTTCTCTGCGAATGTATGCCCGCGAAGGCTGGAGTCACTTTATGAATCGCCCCCTTCCGCCTCCGATCATAGATTTGACGCAAACAAATGATCTCGGTTATTTTAAGGAGAATCCGATTGTTTTGGATAACCAGGAAGATGCGAATCGTGACGTCGCTAGGCGCCTCTTTGCCGTAGGTGAATCTTCCTCTTGTGTAATGGCCGAACGCTCGTCCAACGTCTGGATTCATGACTTCTTCATGTAATTTCATAGGTTTATTGGATTGTCTTGTATTTTGGCTTATGTTGTAAGGCTTAATCTAGACCATTAGTTGTGTTTGTTGGAATAAAATTCAATCTTTTGTCTTTTTTTTGCGTCTTTGTCTACATTTGGGATTCAAGGGGTTGCAAGTCTTTCTTAGTGATTTTTTTTTTATCATTTATTGGTGTTATTTTTGTTAGTGTTTTTGTGGCGTTGGTGAATACGTCTTTGCCTTCTGTGTGGAGATTGTTTTTTCTCACTTGCAATACATTTTCGCACCTAAGTTTCTTGATTCTCCATTATCTTGGATTGCTGATAATGTTCATTGTTGGCTCACATTATGCATTAAGTTGATGATAAGCTTCTGCAGTATCACATTTGAATCATGAGTATGAGGAGGCATAATGGGATAGATCAAGGTCTATATTCGAGACAAATGAGGAAAGTGGATTGATTCAAAATTCTTTCATTCCCTAACTAGAGAAAAGTTTCAGTATCTTTGTGTATTCATTATATGAATGGAATGTGTTTTCTACTCCCAACTTGGAGGGCAATTTTGACTATTTTCATCTTAAAAGTGACAAATCTTACCGATGACATTCTAGCCTTTACTTTGGTATGAAGATTGTCCAAGCTTTTGAACCAAACAGTTAAGAGAACAAATAGAAAATGCTATAATCAAGAAACCATGTTTAGGTGCAAAGTATGAGAAAACCATAGTCACTTCCTACAAACCATGAGGATATACCTTTTATATAAGGCCGAGAAAGACATTTGAGAGACAAGGTTCAAGACTGATGGAAGTTCCTACATATTTGGTCCCTTTGCCGGAGTATGCAGAGCCGTAAGATTCACCCCAGAACAGGGAACCTAAAGATATTGAGCCACTTGCTGCACATTAGATCAAGTTGGCTAAAAAGAAAAGTTGCATTCTTGATGGAGATGAATGGGTAGATGAATGTGGCTCTGCTCTATTTTTCATTAAAGTATGCTATTGGTCTCCCGTCTTGCATCAAGATACTACCAATCCCTATGCCCGAGGCATCACATTCTATTTCAAACATTTTGAAAAAATTAGGGAGGGAAAGTAATGGAGCATTACTTAACCTTTTCTTGAGAAGTCCAAAGCAGTCTCTTGCTCTTACCCCGCTCGAATGCCTTGTTCTTCCTAATGATCGCGGTGAGAGGTGTTGCAATGGACCTGAAATCCTTCACAAAATGGCGGCAAAAACTAGCAAGACCATGGAATCTTCTCACTTGGCTCACGGTGGTTGGGTTTGGCCATTCCTTGATTGCTCGAACCTTTTCCTCATCAACTTTTATTCCTTGTGCCCCTACATTGAAACTAAGAAACATAACTTTGTTTGTGCAAAAGCTACAGTTCTTGAAGTTAGCATAGAGTTTCTCAGTTCTCAAAACCACAAGCACTTAATGTGCTCAAGATGTTTGTGTAGTGTCTTGCTGCAAATCAGAATATCATCAAAATAGACTACTATGAATTTTCCAAAAAAAGCGCATAAGACATGGTTCATTAATCTCATGAATGTACTAGGAGTATTGGACAAACCACATGGCATGACTAGCAGTTCATACAAACCATATTTGGTCTTGAAGGCAACCTTCAATCGTCTCCTTCCTTCATCTTAATTTGATGATCGACACTTTTTATAACAATTTTAGAAAACATGCGATCGCCATGCAATTCATCTAACATATCATCAAGTCTAGGGTTGTGATGACTCTATTTTACTGTGATATTGTTGATAGCACGACACTCAGTGCACATCCACCATGTCCCATCCTTCTTTGACACCAAAAGTGTGGGTACGACACGTAGGATAAGGCTCTCTCAAACTTACCGCTTGGCCATTAACTCAAACTACCGCTGGATCTCCTTGGTCTCCTCCCGGTTGCTTACGTAGGCCGCCTTATTTAGAAGAGTAGCTCTGGGCACTAGGTTGATCGATGCTCTATTCCCTGAATCGGTGGTAACCCAACTGGTATCTCCTCTGGGACGATGTTCCGAAAATCCTACAAAGGAGAATGGAAGGGGCTCGGCAAGGATCCGACACTAAGGTTAGTAGTAATGGCTTCTTTGTAGCAAAGCAACACAAAAGCTCTTCGGGCAACTACGACCTCTTTCCACTCACTTTTGATTGCTACCAAACTCTCCATTTTTTCTTTCCCCTCGATTCTTTTGACTCTTTCTTTTCATTAATTGACTCTTTCTTTTCTCCCTTTCCTTTTGAACTCTCCATCTCTTTCTTTTCACTTTCGAATTTTTTTTTTTTGAGTTTCACTTGATCATCAAAAACTTGACTCAGTGTGAGTTGTACAAGTGCAATTGTTTTTCCATGATATGTAAAGGTATGCCTATTGGAGCGGCCATCGTACATGGTTTTCAAATCAAACTGCCATCAAACTGCAATGGCCTCCCGAGTAGAATGCAGCATGCATCCATAGGAACTACATTGCATAGAATGTTGTCTTTTTAATTCCTGATGGTAATAGGAAGCATAACTTTTTTTGTTAACTCAAACTTTCCCGCAATAATTTAACAATTGTAACCTGTACAGTTTGGGGGTGTTTGGGGGTGTCTAATCCCAGCTTCTCGACCATGTACATGTTGGTGACATTAGCACAACTTCCCCCGCCGATGATAATGCTGCAAACCTTTCCTAGCACATGACACCTTGTGTGGAATAAGTTCACATGCTGGCTCTGGTCCTCCTCCATGGCTTTTGTGCTAAGAACTCGACGGGCTACCAAAAGATCTCCATCAGCCACATTTTGTTCCTTTGCTCGACCAACACTATCTCCTTCGGCCTCCTCCTCCACTTTCTCCTCAGTTTCATAACCCCATTGTGCATTCAACACCATGGTTTGTTTATTGGGGCATTAACTTGCAATGTGATCCACTCCTTGGTACCTGAAACATTACATTTGATATCTTGATTTCTTGAAGTAGAAGGAGCACTGGATGTACCTACATGAGTCACGGGCTTTGTCTTGGGAGCTTTGGTCTTAGAGGTCTCGATTTTGGGCTTGTTCCATTTGGTCGTGCCAGTCTTCCATGAACTAGAGATAAAGGTAGTGGTACTCCTTCAGATGCTCTTCCTTGATCCTCCACCTTGATCGCCTGATAAAGAATATCATTAACCTCCATGTAATGTTGAAGTTCAATCACATCCATTACTTCCTTGTTGAGTCTGTGAAGGAACCTAGCCATGGTGGCTTCTCGGTCTTCTTCAACATTTGCACAAATCATTACAATCACCATTTCCTTGTAATACTCCTCCACGACCTTCAATCCTTGCTTCAATCCCTGCAATTTTTGGTACAAACTACGGAAATAATGGTTAAGTACGAATCGCTTGTGCATCAATGCCTTCATCTCCGTCCATGTTCTCGATTGTGTCTTCTCCATACCTCCTCCGGGATGTGATCTATTGATCCTACCATATGATGTCATACTCGGTGAACTCAATTGCGGCCAACTTCAAGTTTTGATTCTCGGTGTAGTCGTAGCATCCGAACACCATTTCCACTTTTGTTTCCCACTCAAGACACACCTCTGGATCTGTTTCCCTTGAAATGTGGGCATCTTCACCTTGACATTGCGAAGATCATGGTCTCGGTTTTGCCTTGGTGGATCAAGAGGTTGCTTCCTCGATTGTTCATTCCTCGGTCCCCGGCGTTGGTGTGACCAAGACCCCCTCGGCCCCGTGGCTCTTAGAATTCTTCTTCCACTTTGGGCCATTCCCCATCAAAGTGTGGTTGCCTTGGTTCCCGACGTGGGTGACCTAGACCCCTTCGGCCTCCTCGGCCCCATGGCTCGTGGAACTCCCTTCCTCATTGGGCCATTCCTCATCGCCATCATGAACTCGATTAGGGTTTGCTTGGGGAACAAGGCAACCATGCCTCCATCCGTCCCAATTGTTCCTGAGTGGATTGAACCACCTCCACTAACCGCGCCATTTGGCCTCTCAACGCCTCCATCACAAGGCCTTGGTCCAACGGTTGGGTCTCATTCTTCTCATTGTCCACGTACTCTGGCGTATTACGAGTAGCCATTGTACCTACACGAGAAATTTGGTTAGTAAAAAGGTTTCCTTTTTGCTAGCTCACGTGTTTATCTCAATAAGATCACAACCCTTGTGTTTGTTCAAGTTTTGGCTTTTTTTTGCTCTAATGATCTCACCTCTTTTGCCTTTTTCCTCTCACGTTCTCTTTCATACCCTTACTTGACTATTACAACTCAATATTTCCTTAATCAAGTCATTCATCGATTTAAAAAATTGGAGCTTATGCTAGGATGATTAAGGATCCTTGAGTCACACATAGGTATGAGAAAAATACTACTCAACAAGAAAATTTCAAGAAATTCAAAGAGACCTACAAAAGCTCTCATACTGATTTGCACTTTGTTTTCTTTTTCTTTTTTTTGTTGTCAAGAAGAGATCCGAATTTTGTAGCTCCTTTTTCTTTTCTTTTATTTTTTGGCTAGATCTCATGTCTGTTTTTTTCTTGACCAAATAAAATATTTTTTTTAACAAAAATCAACTAGGTTTACAACTTAAAATGTAAGGATAAATCTACTACAAGTGATGCTAACCCCACGACTATTGGGAGTCAGAAACTAACACCAACAGTAATAGCCTAAGTTTGCTCAATCTTAAGCTTTGATACCAAATGATGTGAACCTAGACAACAAATGTGACTAAACCCAATACCAAATTGGTGGTTTAGCGAAAAAGATCGAATTTGTCAAACTTGTCGAGTATTTGACCCTTCACCTATATGGAGGTGAGAACCAAACCTACGTGCTTGTAAAGAAGATTGCTACTCAAGGAACCCTATTGAGAACTTGTTTCAATCAAACTACAAGAAGATAAGATCTTTTAAAATTAAACCGACGTCACTATCGCCACTAAATCTCAAGTAAGAAATAGATAAGTCGAAAAGTTTTGCAAAAGCTTGAAAGAGAACTAATGTTTCACAAATTCATAAACAAAAAAAAACAAAAAATGGTTCAACTACTTGGCATGCTTTGTATAGGTTACAACTCTTGACCAACCCCAAAAGAATGATTTGTTTTGGTTTGTTGACCGAACTCTAACTCCCCATGCATCCTTCTAAGTTTCGTGTTGATTTTTTTTATTTCCATGCATTACTGACCGTGCCATGTGTTGTGATTGCGGAGTCTTCATTCTTGAATTTCCAATTCCCATGTTCGATCGTGAAGAGGTGAAAACATCAAGGTGTATGTCTCACGTGTTTTTTTTACTTCTTTTCCCATGCCACTTTCATGACCACCTTGTATCTTTTTTGAATGTGCATGTCCATGCACAACATTATCTAAAAGGATTGCCTCTATTGGGCCTTTGATCAAGTGAGCTTCCACATGAAGGTTTTCCAAATGGGCCCCCTCTATTGGGCGCAAGTGAGTTTCCACCTGTGGGCTTTCCAAAGAGCTTATTAAAGAAATAAAGTGGTGGGCCTCCTTTTGAATTACTGAATATACGCCTTGGAGAATGGAAGGCTCGGCTCCTAATTCTTGAATCCACAAATTAAGTCTCTCTTTGAACCTTCTTATCATAGCATGGGTGATGAGTCTTTCGGGTAGTTACAAGGGATCCTACACCCCTCAAGTTGGCTCCTTGATCGAAAGTGGTGCAATGAGGGTTGCATCATTTGTGTGTTGTGTGAACTAGCCAAAAGTTATCATTTATCTTTTTTACAAAATGAGAAACGTGTTTCTTGACCTTTTGTTTTAATATATTGTGATATTTGGGGACCCTTTCCTGCGTTATCTTTACATGGTAATCGTTATTATGTTATTTTTTTTTATTGATGACTACTCCTGCTTTATGTGGTTTTATCCTTTAAAACAATTTTTTTTACTTTTATGACACATTTCTTCACTTTCATGCCTTCGTTGAAATGCAATACTTCACCACTATTAAAAAATTTCAAAGTAATGGTGGCACATAATTTACCAATAATTAATTTCAAACTCATCTATGCACTCATGGCATTCATCATATCCTGCCATGTCCTTATACTTCCGCTCAAAATGGTTGTGCCAAAGTAAAGCATCGACACCTCACTGAAATGAGATTCACTATGCTTTTCCATTCCCATGTTCCTTTTTGCTGTCTAGACCTTGCACCTTCTCGTCTCTATATATCTCAGCATACCTGCTTTGATGAAGCCTATTTTCCTTTCAACAACATCGTTCCACTTCCCTCACTCACAGATCTATATATTTCTGTCTTCCAGGAACTAACCACTGCAACCTCAACCACCTCTGACAACATCTTTTCGCCATCAACATATCCCACCATTGTACCTTGTACCATTTGTTCACTACCACCCAATCCTATCTCCTTACCATCAGGTTCCCCTGAAGTGTTCACTTTGGTAATTCCATCCCTAGATGCTCAATCATTTTCCTCCACAACCAATTGATATACCTCTAGAGCCATACTTTATTCCTGTATCGTCCCTTGTCTCTAGTTCTCATCCCATGATAACTCGTGCCAAGCCTGACATGTTTTGCCCTCTTATTATAGTAGATTATTGTGAAATGGTACCTTTAGGCCTTCTTTTGGCTTTATTGACTTCCACCAAGCCCCAAGGCTTCTGATCTGCTGCTAAACATCCTGCTTGAATTTCATCTATGGATGAAGAAATTGATGCCTTACATCACAATCAGATGTGGGAACAGGTATCTCATTCTCCACATGTCAATGTTGTTGGTTCCAAATGGGTATTTTGCAAAAAGTATCTTCGTGATGGCTTTGTAGAACGACTTAATGGGCTCCTTGTTGCTCATGGCTTTACTCAAATCACTGGTGATATGAACCTAGACAACAGGTGACTAAATCCAATATCAATATTGGTGGTTCAAGAAGGATCAAAATTTGAAGACGTTGTCGAGTACTTGACCCGTCACCTATAAAGAGGTGAGAACCAAACATACATATGGTTCTAGAAAAGACGCCACACAATGATCCAATAGGAGAAATTGTCTCAATATAGATCAAGGGATAAGTCTTGCTCAACGCCACTAAAACCCGAAACAAAGTTTTAGATAAGTTTAAAGAAAATCTTATAAAAAGATTAGGATAACTCAATGTCTCACAAAAAGATTAAAGCTTAGTTCAAAACCAACTTAGTCCCTTAGGTTTCGACCTATTCCCCTTTATATAGGCTACAATGTTCGTTTAATATCCTAGTCTAGATACATGCCCCTATTTTAATGCAATTTGACCAAAACATGAAGGCTCTTAAATTGGTCCAACTTTTAGCTACCTTCCAATGACTTTTGTCTTGGACCTAGGAAAGACCTTTAACTCCATTTAAGGCCCTTGGTCATGCCCCTTTGAAGACTCCATGTGGTGGTCAAGCTTTTGGAATAACTTTCCAACTTCATTATTTTGGATCAAAGTTTGTCCATGGCCTTCAAACTTCAAGTCATTAATATGTTTGACCATGACCTTTGGCCTTATTTGACCTTCTTAAATGATGTTTCACTTGCTTTATTAGATCCATGACTTGGTTGGTCGAAAATTATACATGCATAGCCATGCATGTGTTCACACTTGCTAGTTTTTGGACCAGACCACCATTTGAGTTTGTACGGCCCAATGGGTCATGTCTTGCTTGGATTGCCTCAGCCATTACTTGTTGGATCAACCCCACAAGGTCTTTCTTGATCCTTCTCTACCCTTGCTCTAGCATTCGACCCACTTGGTAGTTTTAGAGTATTCTTCATTGCCTTGAGTTCGTGGTTTGCTCCTCCAGATGTAGCATGGGTCTCCTTACTTATCTTGGCTCCTCGAGACATAGCATGGGTTGTATCATGGAGTGTCATAGGTTCTTCATCACATGGCCCATGGTTCCATTTCTTGATTGATCCCTCAAATCATTTGTTCCTAGCTCACATCGTCGGCCTCTTAGGGGACGTCCAAGGGTCTCATGCCATTCCATCCTTGTGGTGTGCACCTTGGATCACATTATAGGTATCCTGGATCATATCAACTGGTCTTGATTATTTTAATACTTTCAGTCCAGTCGTCAAGGTCACTAATATTCGCACTGTCCTCTCTCTTGTTATTTCCTGTAGTTGGACACTTCGACAACTAGATGTTAAGAACACTTTTTTGAATGATTTTCTACATGAAGATGTTTATATGGAACAACCCTCTGGTTATGTTAATCCCTTGTATCCGAATAATGTGTGTCATCTTAAGAAAACTCTTTATGGTCTCAAACAAGCTCCTCATGTTTGGTTCAAACGTTTCAACACCTTTTTTTTATTGGATTTATATGCAGTTGTGCTAATACGTCTCTATTTATCTTTGCTCTTGATTTCGTTGTTATCTACTTGCTTGTCTATGTGGACGATATTATTGTGACTGGTAGCAATGACTCTTCTAGATCGCTTCAAGCATCGTCTTCATACTGAATTTGCTCTCAAGGATCTTGGCTCCCTTACATATTTTCTTGGACTTGAAGCTACCTACACTAAAGATGGACTTTTCCTCAGTCAGCTTAAATATGCTCATTCCATCCTTGCTCGTGCACAACTTTTAGACAGTCGATCTGTCAACACTCCCATGGTAGCTTTACGTTATCTCTACATAGATGAACTCCTTTTGCTGATCCAACTATGTATCGCTCTATTGTCGGCATGCTTCAGTATTTTACAATCAGCTGACCGGATTTAGGTTATGCTTTGTGTTGGATCTAAGTGCTCAATTTTGAAAATTCCGGAAACTTTCAAATACGGATCAAACAAGAAATTGAGCTCCAAATTGTGTTTAATTCGTGTTGTAGAGGTTAGAGATAGCCGTACTAACCTTGTTTGGCCGGAAGTCGATGAAACCCACCGGAATCCGTCGAACCCGTGAACAAAACCGTTGGAAACTTTGGTCACGGAACCCCCAAAACGAAGGCCTCTATCCCGAGCGCTCCCTGGCTAGTGAAGGAGCTGCTGGGCTCGATTCCGGCGAAGATTACGGCAAGAAGAATCAGTCGGTAGTCTCTTTCTCGTCGAAGACGTCGACCTCGACTTTTTGAGAAGAAGAAACGTGAGTTGTTCTCTCACTGGACAGAGAAGTACATTACTTCAACCGACAACAAAATGATATTTATATCATCTTGTAATTGGGCTTTTGGCCCAATGGAATTAATGCTCCATTTTTTTCTCAATTGGGCTCAAAACCCAATTGATATAAATATCATTTTGGGCTCGAATTAATTCGAGCCCAATTACAAAATAATTCATTGAATTTAATCTCATTAAATCCAATTAAATTGCAATTGTATTGGGTGGTCTCACCGATACCCAATTAATTCTCGTC